>JASDQU010106239.1:38262-62758 GCA_032191745.1 Picea mariana
CATATACAATTGGAAGGTGTCTACAACCACCTGTATTTTCCTCGTCTAACCACCTTGGGGTAGAAGTAGAATGATGGAACCATTGTCACACTATAACTATTAGATATATTGTTGTAAACCTGTACCAATCAACCTTTAATCAACCTATAACAACTTGTACCAATAACCTATGCCACATGTACGATACATCAAACTGTACCTCAACCTATACCATATAAAAATTCATCAACCATGCACCAAACATGTACAAATAACCTGTCACAATAACCTGTCCAAACGACTTGTAATCCACCTGTACCATAAACAAGTGCATCAACCATTCACAAACTTGTACCTCAATCTATAACATCAATGAGTCCATCAACCATGCACCAAATATGTACCAATCATGCATCAAATACACATAAATAATGATTCATCAATATGTACCAATATCATCAACTATATACCTCATATATGTGCCAACTCATCAACTACTTGTCTCAACCATGTACCCAACATGTACCTCAACCAAAATCACTCATCAATTTCATCATCCAAATCTGATTTGTAACTCTATAATATGCATGGTCTATATGATCACATACCTGCAAACCTTCCTTAACTTTACCAACAAGAGACTATGATTTTCATCAAACTTTACTTTAGTCTCACATGACTAATTTTGGATTAGTCAAAAACCCCAACTTGAAATAATCATAACTATGTACCTATAATGAATAAATATATGAAAATGGTACACAATGTTATTCAGCGTCTTTTATGTAATGCCTCCATATTTCACTACTTGGAACCTCTCAAAAAAAGAGTTATAGAAAAAATGACATACCTTGTTGAATTCTAGATTATTCTAGAGAGACAAATTGTAGAGTGTGCCCCACACAGAATGTTTGTTTTATGGATCTCAAAATTGTAAATAGAATAATTCAGACTGTACTCTAACCAGTACATTTGGTCTTAGTAAATTTGGATTTGTTATGAATAAATTATGACGTTTTTACCCGAAACACCTGTTTTAGAGTAGTTTCAAGACTAGCCACAAAACCTATCTTCCACGGTGTGTAACTCCAAAAATAAAATGAGTCACAAGCTTAAATTTGTATCACATCTACTTGGATATGTTTCCTCAATGTCCTCCCAATTTCACAGTCTAAAACATTCTAGAAAATTTTTTATTGCGAAAATGGTGTGATCACATGTAAATAACATACCTTAGAAAGAATCATCAAAAGAATTTATCCTCCGTTGAATTTCGGCCTTCTTTACTTCACCTTCCCTCTAAAATTTGGCTTAGATATCCTTTGGTTACCTCAGTCACTTTTATATATTCAATATTCTCAAGTGTTATTAAAATTACAGAGTCTTGCCTCTTATTTATACTTTCATGTAGCTTCCTCAAGGGGTTACCTTTTAACCTTCTTAACCCACTTTCCTTATTCTAGGGTTAACCCACTTTTAACCACTTGTCCACTTAGCAATTTATCCATTGAATTTATTATTTAAATAATTTATTTTGTATCCACTTTTACTTATAGTACACTCATCACTTCGCTTTATTATTTACCTTCAAAAATCTCTTAAACCACTTTGACTACTTTGACCTTTTGGGGCTTCTAGATGACTCATGAGGGTTCTCCAACTTCACATGGCCATAACTCTCTAACCGTGAGGAGTTATGTGATGTTCCACATACCAATGAAAATGGAATGACATGTACTATACAAATAGAATATTCTTACCTACAAATATATTAAAACACATACCATTATCCATCAAACAAAATTGGGTCCATTAACCAAACATTTATCCAACTTCACATGGGCATAACTCTATAACCGTGAGGAGTTATGTGACATTCCACATACCATCGGAAATGGAATGACATGTAATATACATATAGAATAGTATTACCTTCAAATATATGAAAACTCATACCATTTTCCATCAAACAAACTTGGTTCCATTACCCAAACCTTTGTGCTAACATAATTTCTTCAAGGGCTGACATCAATGACAATCAACCCAAATAATCAACAATATCCCCCTTTAGAATTGATGGAAACACTTTGATGCAATACTGAAGTTATATCACTCATTCTCCCCATGTGACCATTTCTCCCTGAGGAAACATGCCTTTGTGCTATTTCTCCAAGAATTTACCTTTGCATATGATAGATGTCTCCCCATTTGTCATCAATGGAAAAGGTATATTTCCATCTCGGGTTTCTCCCCCTAACTGAACTGTCCCTGGGGATATTCCCCCTGACTGAAATCTTCCAGAAACTGATATTCCAACATGAATTGTCCTCTTTATAGTGCTTCCTCGTGTAAATATGAGACATATAATATAATCAATCAAAAACATTCATTTTGGATTACAAATTGCTCTGAGTCTATGGAGAAAATACTCAAAGGATTCCCTTGGAAGCAATTTTGTAAATATGTCTTCCACTTTTTGTTTTGTGCCCACATATTCAACTCTGATGCTCTTCTCTACAATCTGATCCCCTAGAAATTGATAATTTAATGGAATGTTCTTCGTCTTGGAGCGCATCATCGGGTTCTTTGAGAAATTGATGGATCTTGTATTATCACAATATTTTGGAATGGGATCATCATACTCAACTTGTATATCTGTCAAATTTTTCTTCATCCATAGAACCTGAGTACAACATCTTGTTGCTGCAATATACTCTACTTCAGCTGTAGATAAAGATACAGATGATTGTTTACTTCTTATCCAAGATACTAAACACTCACCCAAGTAGAACGTTTCTCCACTGGTGCTTTGTCGATCATCAATGCAACCTGCCCAATCTATATCTGTGTAGGAAATAAGTGATAGATCCTTTCCTTTTGGATACCATAATCCAAACTCTTTTGTTCCTTTGTTATATCTGAAAATCCTCTTCAGCGATAATACAAGTGATTCCTTTGGCTCTTCTTGAAATCGTGCCACCTGTCAAACTTCCTGCATTACATCTGGTCTAGATCCTATCACATATAGTAAGCCATAAATAATTGACATGTATTGCCTCTAGTCTATAGACTTTGAATCATCATATTTTCTCAACTTCCAATTGGTTTTCATAGAAGTGATAACTAGTTTTCAATCTTCCATTCCGAATCTCTTTAACATTTCTCTAATATACTTAGTTTGAGAAGAAATTCCTTGATTTCTTTGACGTATCTGAAGACCAAGAAAGAAGGATAGTTCTCCAAGTAATAACATTTCAAATTCATTCTTCATATCCTTCAAAACTTTCTTGATGTAGAGGTTGTTTTCTGCACTTCCTTTTCTGAACCCTACCTATTGTAGATATTTATCAAGTCTAGAGTACCATGCTCTAGGAACCAGTTGTTGAATGTAGACTTCTTCTTCAAGTTCCCCATTCAGACAAGATGATTTCACATCCATATTTGTCCATATTTTTCAAGACTCAGTTACAAAAATGTCCATAATTTTTACTCATATGTCACTATACTATCATGAAGTACTACTACAACTGATCAATCTATCATAGTGTACTTTTTCTAACTGAATGCACTCAATCAGTCTACTCAAATTCTGCAAGTTTCTCAAAGGATGGTTCTCTAGTATGTCTCAACTACCACATAGACTCCCCCTGTCTATTATTCATATTATTTGGGAGTCTCTAAGTCAGATGGTTCAAAACAATTACTGCTCTGAAGTGTATTCATCATCATCTTCATTAGTAGATTCATCATCTCTCTGATCTCTAAATTCTTTCTTTTTGTTTATGGATTCATATTTCACTAAAATGTCTAAAAGTACAATCTCTTGAACATGTTCCTTATTTACTCGTCCTTCGTTTATTTCAGTTATTTTCCAAAACATTTTGTATCTGACATCTTATTTTTGTCTGTATAATTTTCTTCATCTCGTTTTATTGTCAATCTTGCGATCTCTAGGACCTACTCTTTGTTCACCTGTTCTTTGTGTTTTCTTATCCATACTTTATTATATCTGATATTAGTGTTCTCTTTCATGGAAGTATCGATCATGCTTCTACAATCACCAGATATGTGTCCGTAGTTATGACATTTGTAACATTCAATGTTAACTAGGGCCACATAGAAATTTATTGCTTGAAAATTTATTTTATAACCCCTGCAATCTACAACCTTATGCCCAAAATTAGTACAATAAAAATAATGACCATAAAATAAATTTTCCTTCCTAGGAGTGAATGATCTTCTTTGTGGTGTAGTCCTTCTGAATTTCTTCCTTGACTGATCATGATCATGATTGAAGCTTCTTTGTGGGTTGAACATGAATGGTCTTCTTGAAGATGTATCTTCAATAGTTTTCTTATATTATGGTTGACCATGATTTCTTCATTCTTCTTTTCTAGCGACGTTGAGTTCTTCTCTTCATTCTCTATAAATGATGTGGATGTTTCTGTCTCTTCAATGTTCTTTTTGATCTTGACAATTTTACTTCTCAATGTGACTTCTTCTTCAATATTCTCAACCTCTTCTTCTTTCTTCATTATATGAGACTTCATGACTTCTTCTATTATTTTGGCTTCTTCAAGATGATTTTTAATGTGATTATTTCTTCTTCAAGTCCTTTCTCTTCTTGACCAAACTCTACCTCAAGATGGTTTAGATTTTTATTTATTTCCTTAAAATGATCTGTCAATATCTTCTCTCTCTTTTTTTCTTCTTCCTTCTATGCTGCTATGTTGGCTTCCAAATATTGCTTTTGATATTCAATATTGTCTTCGATCTTTCGGGCTTCTTCTAGTTGAGTTCTTAAGTTCTCAATGACCTTTTAGTATTCTTAAAAAATGTGCACGCTTTCCTTTTGTTTCATAAATTCTTTCTTGAGTGACTTTTTTTCTTCTCTTAGTTCATCTAAAGAACTAATCAATTCTTCTTCATAATTGTCTTCCTTTTCAATTAGTTTTTTTGTCTCATTTCCTTGATGGCATTCTATTTCAAGATTTATTTGTTTTTCACAATTAAAGAAAAGCAACATACCTTTGGTGATTATGTACTCTTCATCTTCTGAATCTGTTTGACATGGTGAACATAGTTCTTCTTGATCTGTATCTGCATCTTCTTTGGAATTTTCTGAATATTTGATGGGTGAAGAATATATGTCATGTAACTTATCCCAAAGTTCTTTGGATGATGAACATTTACCAACCTTTTCTCTTAACGTATTAAGTAATCCTTCCCAAATGAAACCCATTGCTATTTTTTTATTATTCTTCAATTCCTTCTTGGTTGCAGTCTTTTCCCTTCTTGAATTATCTGTCCTTCTACTCCACATATCATACTTTAAACCATTCTAACCATTGAACAATGGTACTCCATTCTTAGCATAATCCATGATTCCTTCGTTAAACTGTTTCCTAAAGGAACCTACTCTGATTCAAATTGTTGGATTACTGAGAGGGGGGATGAATCAGTAATATATCAATACAATCATTTTTCACCACAAAATGCAAGTGTTATATCAATGTAGAATTATCCTTCAACAATTTCATAGTAAATAAACAATGAACAAATGGGTAATCATACACATACATAGTACACCAATGTTTTTACGTGGAAACCCAAAGTGGGAGAAAACCACATAATGTTTTTTCTTATATATCTTTAAGAATTACATTAATTGGAAGCACCAAATTCCTTTTCTTTCCATCTTCAACTAGAAGGAGGCTCTGACCCCTAGTTTTTTAGGCTACAACCTGAGGTAGTATCAAACTCCCCAATACTTTGGCTACAACCAGAAGAAGGCTACAACCCCCTAGTTTCTCAGGCTACAATGTGAGGGAAGCTCCAACCCCCCAATTATATTGCTACAACTAGAAGGAGGCTACAACCCCCTATGTTCTCTGACTACAATTGGAAGGTGGCTACAACCACCTATCCTTTCCCTGTCCAATCGCCCTAATGTAGAAGTAGAATGATAGAACCACTGTCACACTATCACTATGAGATATACTGATTTAAACCTATACCAATCAACCTGTAGTGAACCTATAAGAACCTGTACCAATAACCTATGCTAACATGTACCATGCATCAACATGTACCTCAACCTGTACCATAAGCAAATGCATCAACCATGCACCAAAACTGTATAAATAACCTATCACAATAACTTGTCCAAACAACATGTAATCAACCTGTACCATAAACAAGTGCATCAACCATGCACCAACATGTACATAAAATTTTTCCATCAACAAGTGCATCAACCATACACCAAATATGTACCAATCATGCATCAAATACACATAAACTATGACTCATCAAGATGTACAAACATCATCAACTATACACCTTATGTATGTGCCAACTCATCAACTACTTGTCTCAACCATGCACCCAACATGTACCGCAACCAAAATCCCTCATTAATTTCATCATCCAAATATGATTTGTAACCGTGTAATAGAACTGGTGTATATGATCACATACCTCCAAACCTTCCTTAACTTTAACAATAAGAGACTAGCATTTTCATCAAACTTTACATTAGTCCCACATCACTAATTTTGGATTAGTCAAAAACCCTAACTTGCAATAATCATAATTATGTACATGTAACGAATAAAGATCTTAAAATGGCACACAATGTTATTCATTGTTTTTATGCAATTCCTCCAAATTTCACTACTTGGAATCTCTTAGAAAAGGAGTTATAGAAAAAATGGCATACCTTGTTGAATTTTGTCTTATTCTAGAGAGACAACTTGTAGAGCGTGCCCCGCACGAAATATTTTTTGTATGGATCTAAAAATTGTACATGGAATAATACATATTGTACTCTAACAAATACATTTGGTCTTACTGAATTTTCCATGGAGTGTAAATGCAAGTGTTATATCAATGTAGCATAATCATCCAATAGTTGCAGAGTAAATAAATAATGTGAAAATGAGAAATCATACACACAAAGAATACACTAGTGTTTCTATGTGGAAAACCAAAGAGGGAGAAAACCACAGATTTTTCTTATATGTCTTTAATAATTACATTCATTGGAAGCACCAAATTTCTTTGTTTTCTAGCTACAACTGGAAGGAGGCTCCAACCCCGTAGTTTCTCAGGCTACAACCTACGAGAGGCTCCAACTCCCCAATTCTTTGGTTACAACTAGAAGGAGTCTACAACCCCATAGTTTCTTAGGCTACAACCCGAGGGAAGCTCCAAATCCCCAATTATCTAGCTACAACCCTGTATGTTCTCCGGCTACAACCGGAAGGTGGCTGCAACCACTTGTCCTTGCCCCATCCAACCACCCCAAAGTAGAAGTAGAATGATGGAGCCATTGTCATACTATCAATGTGTGATATACTATTGTAAAACTATACCAATCAACTTGCAATCAACCTGTACCAATAACTTGTGCCAACATGCACCATACATCAACATGTACCTCAACCTCTACCATAAAAAAATGCATCAAATATGCACCAAACCTTTACAAATAACTTGTGAAAACAACCTTTAATCAACCTGTACCATAACCAAGTGCATCAACCATGCACCAACCTATACCTCAACTTGTACAATCAATGAGTGAATCAACCATGCACCAAATATGTACCAATCATGCATCAAATACATATAAACTATGACTCATAAAGATGTACCAACAACATGAACTATACACCTCATGTATGTGTCAACTCATCAACTACTTGTCTGATGCAGGAGCATCGTCAACAACAAGCGAGCATGGGAAAAACATTGACGCATTTTGGCACATGATGAATTGTTTTAAATGTTTTGAAGTGGATACGCCAAACTTAAATGAGACAATTAAGAAAGGGTGTACTTGTAGATTGTAATCAGACCTTGAGCGTCTTGCTCTCATCTGAAGGACTAAGAGGCATTTATGCTAGTAAATGTAAGTATGTAGCTTTGAATTCTTAGATTAGACAGTTTAAGAGCCAGAGGGAAAATGGATATAGACACCCTCACTTGTATCATTGTAACATTAACAGCATAATCAATCAAGAGAGCATAGAGAAGAAGAAGCAGAGAGCTGTGTAGAGTAAAAACCCATTTACAGAAGTTCTGGATTAATACAAAGATCTTTAGTTCAGACTCATGGTGTTAAATTGCTTTCTGTGTTTGTACATGATGATTGATATATGTTGGTTTACTCTCTTTTATGCATTTTCTTTGCTACATGAATGTATGATTTCATATTTAAAGTCTGAAATCTAAAGAGAGGGAGAGTAAGGAAATTATTTTCAATTGTTTCTCTATCTGAGCAAGAATTTTCCTGCAAGGCGTGCAGTGAAATTGTCTGCAAGGTGTGTGTTGACAGAAGTCAGAGTTCGTCTCTACAAGCTCAGGAGCGATAACATTATTCTCATTCTTGTAGAAGTGCAAGTTAAGCACAGGAGTTGGGCAAGGAGTGCGCAGGCCGAGTGAAGTCTCATAGTTACAACCTAAGCAAAATTTTTGAAAGACTGTTGTCGCAGGGAGTGCACAAAGTCGAAGAGATTCAAATACTTGTAAGTATTTGAAGAATTGTCGTAAGGAGTGCGTGTAGGAGTCTTGTTGAAGACTTGAGTTGTGGAGAAATCTCAGGAGGGATAGAGTCTTCAAAGTTGTCGAAGAGAAGCTCAAGAGGTCTAGTTCCTTGAAGTTTTGTAAGAAGGCGCAACGATGTTGTTTTGCAGTTGGATGAGTTTCGTGGAAAAATACTTTGTTCATTTCGCAGAAATTGTCAAGGAGAAATTGGACGGTCGAAATTTTTCGTGGAGAATTTGCGAAGTCCCGAGAACCTTCAGATCATGCAGAAGAGCAGGGGAGTTATGATTTAAAACCTTTACATCAATATTCAGAAGGTTGTGAAAGCCAAAGTTGTGAAACCATGAAAGAATCTAAGCCATCTCTTAGAAGGAGGACACGTGTCACGAGATCACTCGTATCGGGGATTCGGACATCAGAGGTCAGAAAGAGAAGTCCTTCAACTTCACAAGTAGCGAAGTCATAAGAGAATCACAACCATCCATTTGAGGAGGACAGGTGGAAGAGATCAAGGGATCTCGCAAACTCGGAGGTTTGCAAGCTGAGAGCCCAAAGATTGGGTGCTCCAAGTCGCGAGTGGCAAAATCATGAGGAGCTAGGACAGTCGTAGGATCTGAGCCAACAGGGGCCGTTGGATCACTCATGTAATCTCATTTTGAGGTTTCGTGAGTTGAGGAGCTAGAAGCTTAGCATTAGGATTCGCGAAGTCCGAAACTCCAAAAAGGTGGGAAGTTCTGTTGTGGGACCCACGTTGACGATGTGTCGAAATTTCAACATTTCGACATATCGAAGAAAAGGAAGTCGAGACTTTTGTGCCGAAAGTCCTGAATTTGCAAGTTGCTATAAAGAGTAGTGAGGAGTTCGTGGTCTCGACACTTCGGGTGTCGGGTTACAAAGGAGGTAGCACTTTGGGAAGCGAAGTCGCAAAGTGCCGAAGCTGGGCAAGAGGGACATGTGGCAGAACCACAAGGTGGGTCTGAGAAATAGACAGCTGGACACACATCACTTATTGAAAGGAGTCAATAATCCATTGACTTCTTGCGTCTCTGGGATTCATGAGATAAGAGAACGAGAGCTCGACATTGAAACATGCGAAGTCGTGAGTAGCGAGAACGTGAGGAGAAAATTCAACATCACTTCTCGATGTTTTGTGAAGGGAAGGTGCCAATATTGGACACTCGAACTCGCGAAGGTGTGAGTAGTGAGAGGTCCTAGTGCTTAGCATAGCTGGTGGTCATGCAAGAAAGGTGCTAATAGAGGAAGAGCCAGACACGTATCGACATTTCGGGTATCGCAATATTGGAAGGGAAGAGTTGGGAGCCTCGACTCACGAACTTGTGAGTGACGAGTTGTGAAAAGCGCTTCTGTAGTTGGGCCCTGGTCATAGTGTTGTGGTTGCATGAAAGGGCGGAGCTTGCGTCTAGTGCTATTTGCACAGGAGAGCTTCTGAAAGGACCTATGGATGGATTGAAATTGAGATTCCATCAGGGAATCAAAAGAGCCGATCGACCTCAAAAAAATAAAGAACGATCCTGTGAGCGGATCTCGGCCCGAGGGATGATAGGTATGCATCATTGTCTCAACCATGTACCCAACATGTACCTCAACCAAAATCCCTCATCAATTTCATCATTCAAATCTGATTTGTAACTCTGTAATAGACCTATTTTATATGATCACATACCTACAAACCTTCCTTAACATTAACAACAAGAGAATAATGTTTTCATCAAAATTTATTTTAGTCTCACATGACTAATTTTGGATTAGTCAAAAACCCTAACTTGCAATAATCATAACTATTTACATGTAATGAATAAAGATTTGAAAATGGTATACAATGTTCTTCTGTGTATTTTGTGCAATTTGTCCAGATTTCACTACTTGGTACCTCTCAGAAAAGGAGTTATATAAAAAATGGCATACCTTGTTGAATTTTGTCTTATTCTAGAGAGCGAACTTGTAGAGCTTGCCCTGCACTGATTACTTGTTGTATGGATATGAAAATTGTACACAAAATACTAAATCTTGTATTATAAAAAAACCATTTAGTATTACTGAATTTGGATGTGTTATGAAGAAGTTATGGTGTTTTTACCCTAAACACCTATTTTAGACTAGTTTTAGGACTAGCCAAAAAACCTATTTTCCACGGTGTGTAACTCCAAAAATACAACGAACCATAAGATGAAATTTGTATCAAAGATACTTGGATAATTTTTCTCAATGGACTCCCAATTTCACTGTCTGAATAATTCTATTAAAAAATTTATTGCGAAAATGGTGAGATGACCTATAAATAACATACCTTAGAAAGCATCATCAAAATGATTTATCCTCCCTTGAATTTTGGCCTTCTTTACTTCACCTTCCCTCTGAAATTCGTCGTAGATATCCTTTGGTTACCTTATTCACTTGTAGATATTCAATATTCTCAAGTGTGATTAAAATGAGAGAGCCTTGCCTCTTATTTATACTTTAATGTAGCTTCCTCAAGGTGTTACCTTTTAACCATGTTAACCCACTTTCTTTATTTTAGGGTTAACCCACTTCTAACCACTTGTCCACTTAGTAATTTCTCCATTAAATTTATTTTTAAATAATTTATTTTGTATCCACTTTGACTTATACTACGCTCATCACTTCACTTTACCTCAAAGGGTTACCTTCTAAGCATCTTAGACCACTTTCCGTATTTTAGGGTTAACCCACTTCTAACCATTTTTTCAATTAGTAATTTCTCCATTCACTTTATTATTTAAATATTTTATTTTGTATTCACTTTGACTTATAGTACACTCATCACTTCACTTTATTATTTACCTTCTAAAATATATTAAACCACTTTGACTACTTTGACCTTTTGGAGCTTCTATATGACTCATGAGGGTTCTACAAGTTCACATGGCCATAAATCTCTAACCGTAAGGAGTTATGTGACATTCCACATACCACCGAAAATGGAATAACATGTACTATCCATATAAAATATTCTTACCTAAACCTTTCTCCAACTTCACATGGCCATAATTCTCTAACCTTGAGGAGTTATGTGATGTTCCACATACCACTAAAAATTGCATGACATGTACTATCCATATGGAATAGTCTTGCCTACAAATATATCAAAACTAATACCATTATCCATCAAACAAACTTTTGTCCATTACCCAAAACTTTGTGCTACCAAAATTTGCTACAGGGAATTCTTCAAGGGTTGACATCAATGACAACCAACCCAAATAATCAACAATTTCCAGTATATTATTTCATTCTATTAATCATCTTAATCATTCTCATCTTTGATTAAAAATAAAATCAGTGCATTCCCAAACAAAAAAAAGGGTTTCATAGTTACCTTTAGTATTGGAAGCCCTGATTTTCAGTATTTTTTTTCTTTCTCCTTCTATATTTCACAAGATTTTTTTTGTTTAAAGAAAAATTTCCTTATAGGGTTTTTTTATTTATATATGGACATTTCCTATTAGTTTTAATGAAACCACTCATTGCATTAGATCCCAAACTGTCTTTTCATTGTAATTTTTTTTTTAATTCCTACCCGATGACCAGTGAGCTCTATACGTAGTAAGCGCACCAATGTGTATTTGTTTATAAATTACATCCCTTTACTTAAATTATAAATAATATTAAAAATCATTTTCACGATCGACGATGTGCATTTTACCTATATATGCATTGTGGCACATTATTTACAAAGTACACCATTGATTTTAAAATGGAAAAATTAGTGTTTTTATATAGAAATCATCATATCCTAATTTTTTTGTTTCTTGATGTTATGTAATAAACAATAATTAGGAATCCATTCTTTTCTTAATTTATAAAGGATCGGTTGAATACAAAAAATTATAAAATGTTTTTGATTTTGCAACAACATTGTTATATTCTATTGGTGCATATATGTATCGTTGATGTACCGGTGCATATAAATATTGATTATTCCCTTGTGTGGATAGAGTTACTATACACACTCTGATTTTATTTTTAGAAAAATTAAGTAATTATTATATTTGATGATTCCTGGTTTTTTTTGTTTTCAAGAAGATTTTGAAAATAACAAGGGAGAAAGAAGGGTAACACCAAGACATGTTACGTGCAGTGATGTACAAAAAAGTGTAGAAGAATATGGTAAAACAAATGAGAATAATTTCATTGCAAGAGGAGACGTCTCAACTACAACATGCATCAGAGGTACATGACATCATTTATTTATTCTTTTGTGTACATAGAATTTAAGTATCATGTGAAGTACTAATTTCTAGTTCTTTTGTTAGAGAAAAGAAAAGGCAGTATAATACATTAAACACATAATATAAGGCGATGGGGAATAAAATGGTTGATTTCAAACTTTGTGAGTATTTTTTTTTCATCCTTTCTTAGGATTTCACGTTTGTTATCATCTTTATATTTAAATAATTAATTTACACTTTTCCATGGATGTATTCTAGTAGGTGATAAAAAACAAAGAGGAGCCAACCCATGAATTTATAAACATTGGGTTAATTATGGGTTGCGAGTATATCTTGGAGAATGAAATATTAAACAAACAGTTTGTAAGTAGTTATGTTGTTTAATTCCTCTTGTTTTATAATTATAATCAATGAAAAAACGAGAAAAATTTATATTGATCATATCGATTCTGATTTTTCATGTCGTATTAAACATGTAAGAAACAAAATATGGAATGTAGACAACATAGGATATTTTGAGAGAATTCATGAAGCATGGTTTCAAAAGAATGTGTATTTTTTTCAAAGACTTTGTGCTACACTATATTTTTTTATTTACACAATCATGTATATATATATTGATTACAATGTATTTCTATGTTTGTAGGTGTAATATGAATGGGAGGAACATAAAAAATAAGCAAATCAAGAAAATATTATGTTAAAAAAACAAAGTACAATATCACCTACAAATTATGGAGAAATGAGACATGCATGCAACTCTACAAATGTCAACAGATCAACTAATGAATGACAATCAATATAATTGAATGTTACGACAAGTTGTATGTTTTGGAATATCTGTCTCTAAAAATAAATGATTTTGTTTAATGTACTTTACATATTGTCCCAATTGATTTGATTCTTTCAGTCCACCAAATATCTTTAATTCATTCATTCCAACTAGTTGAGTTTTTCTTAAGTATGTCTTGGTCAACTAGAAGATGTGAAAATCAATATAGAGTGTAATAAGTTTAACAAGTGATATAGTTAGTGTAACACCATGTTTTCCCCCATAATTTCAAGTATTCTAAGACTTCATGTAATTTGATTATGAAGCTTGCAATTATGTTGTGATTCATGAAAAAAAAAAAAAGTTGTCTAAGAGGTAAAATCCTTGAGAGTATTGGAAATGATGTAACAAATAAGAATTAATGAAGTTTGATGGATGAGGTGGATCACTGAGGTGGAGTGGAGAATATTCAATGAAGAAAACATGATGTTTGATTAACACTTCTTCCTGCACATGTAAATTGAATACACCACCTGCTCACGTACTTGAACCTGCAAGATACCATGTAAAATATTAAAGAGGGGACATGATTGGTGTTTTAGGAAGTCAATACTACTAATAGTACTAACCTATTGAGGAGACAAGGGGTCAAATAAATTACCTGAAAATAACACACCCACAAAATTTTCTTCTTCAATAATTCTAACCCCAAAAATCAAGTGGAGTCTGGAATAAGTCACGAGAATCCCAAGGAATTGGTGGAAGAAGAGGCCAAAGGTGGAAAAAATCATCAGAGGAGAAAGAAGAGAGAAGAGATAGAAAAATTGGTCATCAAGAGAAGTGTCAGGGAGATATCGATAAGCGTGTACATGTGCATAGAACATAACATGTAGAGAAGAGGAAGAGAAGAATATGGAGAAGAATAAGTGAGTTCCAAGCACACGGGTCGATGGAAAATTGAATGGTGGCATTGACTGGTGCATATCGAAGAAGGGAATAAATTTGATATATTTCCTTGAATGAAATAGGAATCTTGTCCAAAATATTGATGATCTCCCTAAAACAAAGAAAAATCATACCCACAGTAGAGAAATAGAGGGATGTAGATTGGTACTTACTCAATATAAACCAACACTGGTAAGAGGACATCTCCAAGGAACTATATAGCATAGAAGGGTATCCATTGTGTAGTGGAAATCTAGTTGGGAATGTTCTTGATAAACCTGTGGAAGACATGAGCTCATTGGGAAAGACTAGATTCTAATAATATCAATGGAGGATAGAGAGTAACCTTCATGTATCACCCAAATTTGAGAACCAATTGATTAGTTCCACTTATGATATCATGGATTGGAATAGGGATGACATGTTGTAGGAAGGAACTTTGAAACATAGCCTAAGTTTTGGAGGAAATGCATCATCTCTTAGTCAGTTGGTTGTGGATATTTCCCTGAACAGATAATTGTTCAGTCTGATCTATTTAATGTGTGTTGATGTAGTTATGTTATTTTATTATTAGAAATGAAAATATGAATGTGTGTAAATGGATTGATAAACCAATACCAGAAAAAACTATAATAGAGAACTTAACATGGAATAGTATAGAAGTCCACATGCTTTCAGAATGACGATACAGTCTAAGGCTGATTCTATATGCTAGAATGAAAATAAGATGATGAAGATAAAAAACCCTAAAAATGTATATCAAAAGAACACATTATGGGAGATGACTATAAGTACCTTGTAAGTTTGAATATCATCGAAGAAATCCATTCAAGCTAAAATGTACACCAAATTGAAACCAACCCAAGGAGGAAGTTACAAAGGAATAATCTCAAGAAGGGACCAGCCTATTGGCATAAAGACTCAAATAAAAATTCACAGATAGAGAGTAATGGGATACACTTATAGAGAATAAAACTTCGATAATATGGACATAGAGGGTCAGGTTGAGACGCTAGAACAAAACAAAAACAATAATTATCGAAACCCTCGGCTATTGTCGGAAATTTCTAGAGGCCGACTGAATTCCAAGAAAATGACACATGGAAAATGCATTGTAGGCCACAAGGATGGGAAAAATCAGAAGATTAATGAATAATTGGTGATTGGTAGGTACCCGTGTAATAACCACTAGTTAAAGCATGAGTAAACCACCTCAACTTCATTTTAAATTAATAATGATGAGTGCCATGGAGAGTTAAATACACAGGTTGGTCAATGTCTATATTAACTTATGTTAAAAGGTTTTCGCAGATTATGTCTAGCTTTTCCAATTGCCTTAGGACTAATCAAGCACCTCATTAACACAAAAATTAATTTTAAGCCTAATAACAAATTTGACCTTGATAAATCCTAATGATGCCAAGTACTAGACCATAAAGTACATAATATAATTAGAATAATATTTAGGGTTCTTAAAGAGTTCAACTGTATAACTAGGTATATATATATATATATAACACTTCGGAAAATAATATTTGATATAGATAAAGAGGTAAAAAATATGCACAAACATATTTGGCACAAAAATTGTAATCTCTAGAAATAAGTAGCATGAATTCCTACGATCAAATGCTAAATGTAATCTCCTCGTGATAATACAATATGGATGTTAGGGTTTTTATCAAGTTATAAAATGTTTTCAATGGTCAAAAATACAATTATGATGTACTTATCAACTAGCACAACAGCTAAATAGCTGTTGGTTAACGCCGAAAAACTGATAAGATGAAACGAATCCTTAAAAGAATATATTAAATTTTATTGTTGATTAACAAATAAACGGTTGGGATTCATTTATCTGGTGTTAATATTTTAATTTCTGTTAATCACCTACGTGGCAATCGGTTAGCTATCAAAGTAATTTTTAAATATGATTAGGTAAATGTAAAAAAGTAAACACATAAACAGATGTCTTTATAATAGCTAGGAAGTTAATGATTGAAATCACAACCATTTATTTTGTGTGACTACTAAGAATATTCCAACCATATTTAATCATGTCCATAGAAAACTTATTAAGAACTAAACCCCTATTAAATCTGCCCATTCTCAATAGGTGTACGCCTTTCGGCTTAAATATAAGTTATTTAGTATAATTTATATAATTTCTTATGGTTTTAAACTTTTTTTATGGTATATTTAAGGAGTTGTGAAAAATAGTATCAGAGTTGTAGGAACAACATTAGGCCTATAATGGGCTGAAAAGGAATAAAAAAAATGCGTCTAGGTTTAAAGTATATAAAATACTAATTTGTAAATGATATTTTTCTTCTTACTTCTAGGGAGAAAACTCACTATTATTGCAGGGAAGATGATAAAAATTCATATTCCATGAAGGATCGCATCATAATTCACTAGAAAATTTTGAACAAGGAAATGTTGGTGAGGGACATATTTTGTTTGATCTAAGAAATGCAGGGATAATAGATATCCTGAATTGATTCAAACTATAAGAATTTTAAGGGAATAATAACAAAGTGTTAAAGTGTGATCATCTAAAGTTAGTCGATTTAGAAAATAACAATGGCACTTTCACCTTGTCCAATCCTATATCGAGCAATCAACACATTGCATGTCGACTGGACCGCTTCCTAGTCACTGAGGAACTAATGGAGACAAGCTCTTATCTAGAAAGCCTTATTCTACCAAAAGTCGGCTCATATCATTGGCCTCTTGCTCTCAATCTAGACACAGGAGAGACACCCAAGTATAATCCCTTTCACTTCGAAAAAGTATGGCTCTCACACCTGGATTTTCAGCAGCTAGCCAAATCCTGGTGGGCACAGGTGGAAATAGACCATGGCTCCATCATGTACAAATTCCAATAGCACCTCAAAAACTTTAAGCAGTTGTTGAAACAATGGAACATGAACAAATTTGGTAATATACTTCAAAGCATACAGAACATAGAACACAAGCTAGCAGAGAGACAAAAAATCTTCATTTTTGGATCCAGAACCACTGAACTAATGAGAGAGGAGGTGAAGCTCCAAGAACAATTAGAAGAGACAAGAAAGCAAGAGGAAATTCTATGGAAGCAAAAATCCAGAGTACAATGGCTCAAGGAATGGGAAAAGAATACAAAATTCTTCCATAGAGCTATGATGCACCGGTGCCACATCAACGAAATCACCCACTTAGAGGACAGCCAAGGCAACCCAGTCAAAGAACACTCTCAAATTGAGGCTGAGTTGATCAAATACTACCAGGACTTTCTAATGGAAACCAAGGAGGACAGAATGAAAGCCATCGAAAGAGTCACCAGACACATACCCTCCCTGGTAACTTTCGAGCAAAACGCTGCATTAACATGGCCCATCACCCAAGAGGAAGTGGATCAAGCAGTAAAAACCATGCCTCCTGGAAAGACCCTAGGCCTGAATGGGTTCACTACTGATCTTTTCCACCACTGTTGGGACCTGGTCAGGAAAGAAGTATGGGAAGTAGTAGAGGAATCGAGAGCATCAGGCTTAGTCCTACCGGCTCTCAACGCCACCTTTCTCACCCTCATTTTGAAAGAATAAAGAGTCACAAACTCTAAAAATTTCAGACCCATCGCCCTTTGCAATGCTATCTACAAAATCATAATGAAGGTAGTAGGCAATCGACTCAAACCAATTTTGACACATGTCATCTCCAAGGAACAGGCAGGGTACATAGAAGGCAGACAAATCATGGATAGCGTCATCCTGGCTCACGAGGTCATCCACTCCCTCAAGACTTCAAGGACCCCATGTATGCTAATCAAACTTGACCTTTCAAAATCTTTCGATAGAGCCAGCTGACAATATCTTCGAGCTGTCTTATAATCTTTTGGTTTCAATCAGTGTTGGGTGAATTGGATCCTAAATCTCACCTCCTCAACCTTCTTCTCCATCCCAGTAAATGGCATCCCAACCAAACCTTTTTCACCTTCCAGGGGCATCAGGCAGGGGGACCCCCTCTCACCCTTCTTGTTTGTACCTAAGGCGGAAGGCCTGGGAAGGTATATCAAGGAAACAGTCATCGATGGCTCCCTCAAAGGCCTACCATTACACAACATTCAGCCAACGCCCTCTCATAGTCAATTTGTTGATGACACCCTCCTACTGAACTCCCCTATGGTCTGGGAGGCAAACCAACTCAACTCCATCCTCTCTAACTTTACTGAAGCCTCAGGCATGTCCCTCAACTTAGACAAATCCAAACTCTACTTTTCTAATACACAGGCTTCTGTTCAACTCCATATCTCCATACTTCTAGGAATACCCATGAGCTCCCTTCCATCCNGCCAACTCAACTCCATCCTCTCTAACTTTACTGAAGCCTCAGGCATGTCCCTCAACTTAGACAAATCCAAACTCTACTTTTCTAATACACAGGCTTCTGTTCAACTCCATATCTCCATACTTCTAGGAATACCCATGAGCTCCCTTCCATCCAACTATCTAGGCATTCCCCTCATGGGAGAGGCTGCCAGATCCATTTCCTGGCATAGCCTTCTCCTTTCCATCTCCAACAAGCTAAGCAATTGGACCTTCAGACCCCTCAATATTTCCTCTCGGCTGGTCCTCCTCAAGTCTGTATTGTAGGCCCTACCTACCTATGTCTTTACCGCCTTGGCTACTCCTAAACAAGTTATCAGAGCCATCAGAATCCTCCAGCGAAACTTCCTCTGGCATGGTCACCAACACAACAAGAAATGGGCTCTAGTAAATTGGGACAGACTCTGTATGCCAAAAAGCCAAGTAGGATTGGGACTTCAGGATCTAGGGAAAATCAGTCAAGTAATGGTAGCCAAAATCTAGTGGCGATGGCTAAAAACTCCAACAGCTGCTTGGGCACAAATGTGGAAACAAAACTATTCCCCCCTCACACCAGATAATCAGCTAATCAGGTACAATAATCGAATTCAGGGTTCCAATATCTGTAACACAACCTGGAAAAATCACACGTTGGTCCAAAACCATGCCTTTTGGGAGGTCCGAAATGGAGAAGTGCCATGTTCTGGCAGGACTCATGGAAGCAATTCAAACCTCTGAATGAAATGGAGGAGCTATCCAATCTCAAAAGAGCTCTCAATCAACACACCTCCCTAAGGGTTAAGGACCTTTGGAAACCTCAAGAGCAACAACATCTATGGCGCTAATGGAAAATCTCTAATCAAGATATCAGAGTCCCAGAAAATCTTAATCTACAGAGCTGGAAATTTCAAGCTAACCGCCAGGAAATACCCAAAAGAGAAGGGTCGAACATCCTAAAATGGGGGTATTCCATAGTTGGGACTTTCACAATAAAAGAATCTTACATCCTACAAGGAAATCACCAAGACAAAAACAAGGAGCCCATATGGAGCAAAGTCTGGAACCCCACCCTCTGGCCTAAGGTTTCCACCTTCCTGTGGCTGGTGGTGCACAACCGAGCCTTAACCTGGGACAACCTCAGAGAAAGAGGCTTCATTGGACCATCTCTCTACATTCTCTGCTATCAACAAGAGGAAACCAAAGAACATCTCTTCAATGAATGCTACTACAACCAACAAATCTGGGACCAAGGAGCACAAATAATGCGCAAATCCAACCAAAATTGGAGCAACATCAATGACACAATCGAGAATTGAGACCATATAACCTAAAACAACCCACTTCTGAATCACATCTGGTAACTTTTACTAGGATTCATTCTTTGGAAAATTTGGAAGGAACGGGACAAGTGAAGTTTCCACTCCCAAGCTTCCACGCCGGAAGCCACCTGGGAGAAAATCATCTCACTAATTAAGGAAACAATCAGAAGTAAATCATGGAAAGAAGAGGATCTTAACTACAACTCAGAGGAACAGTGCATTCTACAAAGATGGGAGCCCATTCTAATCAATAAACCAGTACCAAGGACCCACAAGCACCAACAGACTAGTCCAACCACCTAGTCCCCCCTTCCAACAAATTTCATAAAAATAAATTTTGATGGGGCCTCCAAAGGCAACCCGGGAATAGCAGGATATGGAGCAGTACACAGAAATTCAAATGGAGAGATCATTGGTCTCGTTGTTGTCTTCCTAGGGGAAAAAACTAACAATGTGGCAGAGCTAATAGGACTATTGAGGGGTCTCCAAGCAGCTATGGACAAATATCACCACAAGATTATCTTGGAGGGGGACTCACAAATTGTCATCAAGTTAATCACCAGGATTCTCCACGGTAGTAATCGTTCAAAAATCTCACCAAGTTGGTGACTCTCTGGATTGCTAGAGGACTTTACCCACCTCCTCCAACCCTATCTCAAAATCACACCCTCCCACGTGAAGTGAGATGAAAACAGGATAGCAGATTGCCTAGCAAATGAAGCAGTTGAAATGGGAGTCGAACACTTCTATTGGGAGGCCCACATCTCAGAAGACTCAGACATATCCACTCGGTGCCAAACCTTAGCCACTAGAGACCTACAATCCCCGGATGGGGTGCCACATTGCAAATTAGAGCCACACGAGACAACGCCGAGACGCAGTATTAATGCATCCACCGATGACCATCCACTCAGTCATTAACCGATCATGAATCTGCGTAGCCATACCCAAGCGATGAACCCCCTCGTGCAAGTGAATGGTACAGGGCACCAATGCACTCAGAAGAAATCCTTAATGCCTATGATGGTCGCGGTTGCCCTCCTCCTTATCACTCGAATTGACAGAACAAAGCAACATTCACCCATCGCATTGTTCATTCCACGGGAGCAGCAGCAGTTCATTCCACCAGAGCAGCAGTTTAAGGTTCCGTTGAAGCTCTGGAGTAGAGCATTCCATTCAAAAGGAACCATGGTCACCTCCAGGGTCTCCACCATGCCTAGAGAAAGAGGTAAACCACTCAGGGGTGCCTCTTGGTACATAGCTGAATCTCGATGCCAAAGACAGAAGAAATTTGAGCTAGCGTTGGCCATGGCATCCATCCGAAGGTTCAAGAAACCACGAATGCCTCCAATGGCATACGTGGAAGAGATTACCTTGGAGGATGCCATGCAGAGCTATCCCAAGCTCCCTCTATTGACAGTCCTGGAAAATTGGAATCCACCCACAGATTTTGGCTCAGACGACAAGCCTCCACCTGTGGGAAATACGCTTGGTCCCAAAGCCAACAGTTCAGAGGAGCATTTCACCACTTTTTATGTAGAAGAAGAGACCCCGTCCCGCACCCAGGGGAACAGAAACTCACCACATCGTGCACCTATGGAGGCAACGACCCATTTTTCCAACCGATAGACACATGCAAGTGAGGGCGCAATAAGGCCCATTCCCCGAGCCTCCGTCGACAGCCACTGGCAGGACCAACAACTCTTCATCAACTTGAGGTACCCCACTCTCATCTTCGATTTGATGAGTCTGCTGGATGACCAAGTCTTTCACCTCGCCCGAATTGATCAATGACCCGACATGATGTTCGCAGCTCACTCCATAACTCTTCCAAAGCAGCAATGCCCAACGTGCACGTAGGCCTATGCGCTTCTAGCAGGTTGGCGAAAGCACGGGGATGAGGATGAACAAACAGGCTAAAAGGTTCAATGATGTTCTTGGTTAGGAATTTTCTTTTTCTGTTTCTGAACTAGGCTTTGGACCAGTTAAATCTTAGTTATTTTACAACTAGTTTATGGCATATAGTTTAAACGTAATGGGTGGAAGTCTTGGTTTCCTTCGAGCAGGATGGAACTCTGTTAATTATGTTCACTGGGAAACACATGGCACAGGATGCCCAACTGTCTCGGTTTCCTGTTTAGGTGGGACAACTGGCATCACAAACAATCATTGTAACTTGACAATGATAATATAACAGGTCCTATCCTTTTTTACTTAACAAAAAAAACAAAGTGTTAAAGTGGACAATGAACGAATTGTGAAAACATAAGAAGTCAATGCAATATTGCTAAATAAATTATGTGATCAAAATTATGAAAGAAATGAAGGACAAATTTGTAGTAATTCAAAAACTAGTCTACATAAGAAAAAAGCTAGAAGATCGGAAAAAATAAACTAGAAACTGAAAAAGAGAGTCTGTTTATAACGAAACTAAAAAAATTGAACAAAAACCTGAAAACCCAAGTGAGGACAGTGTGGATGAGAAATGGGAAAATAAAAGGAAAAGTAACCATCATGGTGAAATTGTTGGATAATTTAAGAAGATCAAACACCCAATATTTAATGGTGAACTGGAAATAGGAGAAGAGGCTAAATCCTAGCTATATGCAATGCAAAAGCATTTCCAAATATATAATTATTCGGGTGAACTTAAGGGAAAAATGACCATCTATAATTTAATTGGAAAAGTAGATATATGGTGGCAAGACATTAAGAGGATAAAACAGATTAAAAAACATAATATCACGTGGAATACCTTTAAGAGATATTTTAATAAATAATACTTGTTAGAAAAATATTATGAAGGAAAGGCAAAATAATTCTATGAGTCAAAATTAGAAAACTTAACTATGAAAGATTTGTGCTGCAAATTTCTAATCCTATTACTTTATGTACCGTATATTGTTGAGGAAGAACAAAAAATACATTGTTTTTTAAGTTGTTTGCATGCTTCATATAAACATAGGATTTATTTTGATAATCTTAAAACCTTAGAGGAAGCTATGCGTAAGTAAAAATTGTGTTTTGAACAATATAAAAACTGAAATGAAAATGATAAAAATTGGAAAGGAAAAAACATTGAAAGGTTTGACCCATGAAGGAAGGGGATAAAGTTCTTTAAAAAGAATTCTATTAAAATATTTCAGGGAAATAGTTATAAGGGTAATAAATCTTATAACCCATCTGAAAACAAAGATGGAAGAACATCAACATTCTATAATAAAAATACTGCTCAAAGGGAACCTGTGAAATGTTGGGAATATTGAGAACCAGATTATTTTAAATATTGTCCCCATAGGAAAAAAAATAACATCATTATAAGTATAGTTTGTGAAGAAACAACAATTGGTGAGAAGGAAAAGAGCACCCTGAGGATTAACACAACCTTGGAAAACAGACAAGCAAATCATCAAGCTTCCATGGTGGAAGTAGAAGGTATGTTAAACAATAAACCAATTTTTATCTTGATTGATCTAGGTGCTAGTTTGATCTACGTCTCACCTAAAATAGTAGAAGTATATAATTTACAAAGAGATAAATTTGAAAAAAAATCATTAGTACAACTTTCTATAGGAACGAAGAGAAAATTTTCAAATTATGTTAAAGATTGTAAAATTAGTATGAATGATTTTAAGACTCAAGTAGATTTGAATGTTTTACAATTATGATATTATAATGTACTAATTGGGATGGATTTGTTAGAAAAATATAAGGTAAATTACTAAACTGCTATGAAAAAAGATTTACTTTCTTTGATGATAATGGTAATATCACTGGCATAAAAGGGATACCAAGAACCATTAGTGTTAGGAAAAAATCAGCTTTGCAAATTAAAAAAAATGTATCTGAAAAGGATGCAAAGTATTTAAAATTTATGTGATTGATAATGGAAAAGAAGAAAGTGAAAATAGTATAGAAAATTTTCCTATATTACAAGAGTTTTAGGATGTATTCCATGAAGAGATTCCAGGACAACCTTCTAAGAGAGATATAGATTTATCTATAGATTGAGTATCAGGAGAAGTATCAGTCTCAAGAGTTCCATATCGAATGAATGTCCTAGAACTAAATGAATTAAAATATCAACTTCAAGAACTATTAGACAAGAAGTATATCCGACCAAGTGTATTCCCTCAGGGAGAATCTGTAGTTTTCATCAAAAAGAAGAATGGAACCTTACGTTTATGCATAGAGTATCGATAACTTAATAAAATGATAAATAAAAATAGATATCCTATACCCCACATTGATGATCTATTTCACCAAGTTTGTTGGGAAATGATATTTTCGAAGATTGATTTGCAATCACAATATCATCAAGTAAGAATTAAAGATGAATAAATTTATAGAACAACATCTAGGATGAGGTAAGAACAT
>JASDQU010106240.1:20192-30369 GCA_032191745.1 Picea mariana
GATGAACATATTGAATAAATCCTTACCGAAGATACACAAGTTGTTAAAGTTGTCGCTCCAAAAAGTTATAACTTACGCAACAAAGGTCTACTATCTGACACCCCCCGTCTTCTAAATAAGATAACATTCCTCTTAGTAAAATAACACCTCCCCCTGTTCTCCCAAAACAAATTAATACAGTTCTATAGAAAACTAATATTAAAGTTGGAAGACTATTGTAGAAAATAAAGATAAACCAAACACATCTAGTATTGTTGGGAATAATGAAAATGTGATTCAAGAAACAATTGGACAAACTAAGAATGGTTCAAACTCACACGACCTGGATTATAATGTACTCAAAGACATGAAGAATATTAAAGATAATATTTCCATGTTTTATATTTGTTCCCTTCCACAACAACACAGACTCATACACAATGCTTTCAAACCCCGTGAGACTCAGACATAAGCTATCGTAGCTACTGGAAACATAATCCCTGGAAACGATGCAAAAGAGATCCAAAAAGTGGAGATAGCAGTAGCTATAACTGTAGCAAGCATAGGCTCCTTTTCAAAATCTTAGGTACCACATTTTATACTTATGAAATTTTTAATTTCAATGTACACAATTGTTTAGCTTATTCTAGTGCCTCTTCCAATATCATGCCTTTTTTTGTTTTCCAAAAAATAAATGTTTTCCCACAAATAACGAAAAACCAGGATCATCATATTAGATAGGACATATGTTAAAGTAAAAGGAGAACTCGAAGATGTTTTAATCAGACTGTCATCCAACCCTAGAGTCCATCAAACTACAGACATAGTTGTGGTAGACATACCAGAGAGTTATGGTTTTTTCTTAAGCAGAGATTGGTCAGGCAAACTTCAGGGTTATTTCACTACCAATTTTTATCATCTATGGCTTCCTTATAAAGGAAATCCATGTAAACAGTGAAGCACACAGTGATGGAATTGGAGGGTAATAATGAGCCCATAAGCTTCACTCATTCCATTTCAGGGAGTTATTTTTTCGAAATGGATTATGGTTGTTACGAAGCTCAAACTTCTAAAATACCATTAGAATTACAATCAGACCTCTGCCCATGAATACATAATGGTGCTTGTCCAACACTAAATAACTTAGGATTTAGTTTGACTAACAAGACTCACATTCCTGACATGTGGACCATGTTCTTTGACAAATCTAAAAACACAGGATGGATCCAACATAGGATGTGTCTTGATTGACTCCAGCCAAGGAAAAATGCTCATATCGTGTCGTTTAGAGTTTGAATGCACAAGCAACACTACTGAATATGAAGCCTTAGTGCAAGGCCTTAAAAAATCCATTGACCTCAAGGTAAAATACCTTAAATTGTTTGGTGATTATAAGATCATTGTTCGGTAGGAAAGAAATACTATTCACTACCTATCTCCGCATCTAAAAGACTATCAACAAGAGGTATGGAATCTTCTTTATTCATTTGATGCATTTATTATTAATTCTATACATCGCAATCAAAACATAGATGTAGATATTTTTTCCAATGAAACATCTAGGTTAATGCCTCCTGACGATGGTTTTTCAATTGATATGATGTTTAGGCCCTTTGTACCAGACAATGTCATGAGTTGGAGAGTGTTCTCCAATGACTCTCAAATTATCAACTTTCTTATTAGTTCAGACACGGTCCAATATTCCATGATCGATGATGAGTTACATCAACAAGAGTTGCAAAATTATCAAGAAGAAACTAATAAGGTGATGACGAATTGTGTTCCTAAGAATGTTTTGACTCTTGAAAAGTTATTTGATTTACAATCCAAGTTCAAGAGGCCAACTAATACAAATACCAACAAATCCACTATGATGCATTTCTTGGTCAATATGGGAAAATCTGAACAACCTAAGTATGTTAACCTGGGCACCTGCTATTCAGATTCAGAAAACACACATTCACAGAATTATTCAATAAGTATTGAGATGTTTTTTCCAGGATGTATGACAACTTGAAGACATATGATACACAAAATATACAACATGTGATTCCCATCAAATAAGGGATCAAGCCATTTGAGTAGAATCTTAGAAATATACATATGACTCTCAAAACTTTGATATAAAAGGAGCTTAAGAAGTTATTAGATGCCCGAATCATTTTCAAAGTGATACATTCGACTTAGGTCTCTAATATGGTGCCCATAAGGAAAAATTCAGGAGAAATAAGAATCTGTATAGATTTTCAGAATCTCAATCATGCTCTGAAAAAGATAACTATCCAGTTCCCCCAATGGAAAAAATCCTACAAATTGTCTCTGGATCTCAACTATTCTCTCTATTAGACATATTTTTCAGATACAATCAAGTTCTTGTGGTAGAACCAGACCAGTTAAAAACCATTTTATGAACTAAATGGGGGACAAATTGTTATAGATGGATTCCCTTTGGTATTATGAATGCATGAGCTACCTTTCAGAGGGTGATGGACATTTATTTGAAGGGATTGATTGGTCAAAGTGTGGTGGTTTTCCTTGATTATGTCACTGTTTATTCTAAAAAAAGAGAATACCATCCAAAACATCTGAGACATATTTTTGAATGGTGCAAAAAAGTGGGATTTCTCTTAATCCAAATAAAATTATATTCGTTGTTTCAAAAGGTATTTTATTAGGACAAATTATTTCTAAAGATGGGATTTCGATGGATCCATAGATAACCAATACCATTCTATACATTTCTCCACCGTACAAGAAAAGGTCCATGCAATCATTCTTCGCCGGAATCAATTTTGTAAGAAGATTTGTTCCATATTTTGGTGAAATTGTGAAACCTTTAAAAAAATTGATTAAAAAGGATGTGCAGTTCAAATGGACACCATTGGAGAAGGAATAATTTGAATACATTAAAATAACTATAGCCAATGCACCATCTCTTTGGATTCCTGATTTTTCCAACTATTTCCTACTATATACATTCACATCCGATCACTCGTTAGCAACGGTGCTCACGCAAAAGGATGAACAAGTAGATGAATACCTTGTTGTGTTTATGAGAACTGGGTTGCAAGGTGTTGAACTAAATTATACAATGATATGTTCCAACCATTGAAGGATCATGTTACAATGATATTAAATATTATCTACAATATGGCATCATTCCGGACCATCTCAATACTAAGAAGAAAAGAGAGCTATGGCTGAAATATTTACACTATCAATTGTTACATGGTATCTTGTTCAAAAATAATTACAATAGAGTATTACTCAGATGCCTCGAAAAACAAGATGTTGATAATGTCCTGAAATATATACATGATGGACCAACTTGTGGTCATTTCTCAGGAGACACAATAACCCACAAAGTGATAAGACCAAGATACTACTCACCCACACTCTTCAAGGGTGCTCATGTGTACTCAAGGAGCCGTGAAGCATGTCAAAACGTTGTGGGGAGGGAACACAAATATTCTCTTCCTCTCCAACTTGTAGTAGTGGAAGAACCTTTCAAGCCGTGGTTCCTAGATATCATTGGTGAGATAAAGCCTCATTCATCCAAATAACCCATGTATATTCTGATCGCGACTAATTATTTCACACGTTTGATTGAAGCAATACCTTGAGTCAAAGTGAATGAGGAAGTAGTAATAAATTTTCTTGAGCAACACATTATCACGAGGTTTGGAATTCCTAACTCTTTAGTATTTTATAATGCTACTTACTTCTCATCCTTGAAATTGTTGATCAAAAAGCCAAAAATCCTAATTAATACACAACAAACACACATATCAAAATATCAAATGGTAAAATAAATCACAATGATTTACGTGGTTCGCCCAACTTCGGGCTACATCCACCAAGCAGGTATCGATGCTATCTCATTATCATTCAATGGAGATTATAAAGTTTATAACGTCCAGGTTTACAGTCATAGCAAAAAAGATTACTAACTGAGCAATAAATTCTCTCCTCTGCATGCTCCAGTGGAATTGACACCTATGCAACTGAATCTTGGAGAAGAGGAATTGAGGTAGAATTTTATTCCTCGAATTCAGGGGTTATGTTGTCAACTATTTCAACAATATCCACCTTGACAAAAAATTTATATGATACCTTGCTTATTATTTTATTCTAGCACTTTTTCTGCAAGCCAAGAGAAGCCAAGCACCATTGTAGCTTCTCTAGAAGTACTGGTTTTGTGAACATGTTTGCGCAGTTCTCTTTTGTATGAAAATTTTCAAGAGAAACTCCACCTTCATCGATGACCTGCCTTACAAAATGATACTTAATAGGAATATGTTTAATTTTACTATGGTAGGTTGGATTATTGGCCAAGTGAATAGAACATTGACTATCACAAAGTAGCTTTACTTTGTCCTCCATCCTTCCAAACTCACCAAACAAACATTTGAACCAAACCGCCTCTTTGAAAGAATGTGAAGAAGCTATGTATTATGCTTCTGTAGTGGATAAAGCAACAATTCTCTGTAGCTTTGACATCCAAATAATAGCTCCACCTGCAAGAGTAAAGACATATCCCGAAGTTGACTTCATCTTGTCCAAATCACTTGTAAAATCAAAATCGACATATCCACAGACTAACTCACAACCATTGTTATAGGTGATACAGTAATCACTTGTGCCCCTTAGATACTGAGGCACCCATTTCACTATTGCCCAATTCTCTTTACCTGGATTTTCCATATCTCTGCTGACAACCCCAACTACATGTGAAATGTCTGGTGTTGTACTAACCATCACATACATTAAACTTCCTACTTCATTAGCATATGGTATTCGAGACATATATTCCTTTTCTTCTTTTGTACTAAGACATAAACTTAAAGAAAGCTTAAAATGGAAAGCAAAAGGTACAGAAACTGGTTTCACACCGTTCATACCAAAACTCAAAATTATTTTCTCGACATACTTCTGTTGTGACAACCAAATCTTACCATTCCTCCTGTCTATGAATATCTCCATGCCCAAAATCTTCTTTGCTACTCCTATATCTTTCATATCAAACATCCTAGGTATTTGAGCCTTTAACCTGTTGATTTCAGTTATGATTTTTCTTGCTAAAAGAATATCATCAACATACAATACTAAGATAATGAATATGCCATTATTCAATTTCTTAAAATAAACACAATGATCATACTCACTCCTTGTATAATTCAGGCTCATCATGAAAGAGTCAAATTTCTTGTACCATTGTCTGGGTGACTTCCTCAGACCATACAATGATTTCTTGAGCCTACAAACCAATTTATTGTCACGATTCTAAACAAAACCTTCAAGTTGTTCCATGTAAATCTCCTCATCCAAATCTCCATGTAAGAAAGAAGTCTTAACATCTAGATGCTCCAACTCCAAAACAAGTGACACAACTAATGCTAACACAATTCAAATTGAAACAATCTTAACAACTGGTGAAAAAATATCATGAAATTCAATACCTTCTTTATGAGAATATCCTTTTGCAACCAGCCTTGCTTTGTACCTTTCTACCTTATCATCAACACCCTTATTCAACTTGTAGACCCACTTGTAACCTATAGTTTTCTTGTTTTTTGGAAGTTCTATCAGGGCCCATGTATCATTCTTCACTAAAGCATTCATTTCATTCTTCATTGCTTCTTTCCATTTTTCACTATTAGAACCCTCCACATCCTCCTGATAGCACAAAGGTTCATCATTGTTAGTACTTAAAGAAACTGATGAAACAAAATCATCATACCTTCTTGGAGGAACTCTAACCTGTGTATACCTCCTTAGGGAAGTTTGTGGCTCATCCACAATCTGTTGATTATCATCATACTTCATGTTTTCCTCTGCAAGAACCTCTTCATGAACCTCTTCAGAAACTTGTTCATGTTTACTGTCATTTGTAGTTGAATGAGTTTCAAACTGAATCTACTGATACCTAGGTACTTCTACTTGTTTCATTTGAACATCTACATCTGATTTGATGAGAGATGATTCATAAAATATTACATCTTTGTTAATGGTGATTTTGCAGGCAGTAGGATCCCACAACCTGTACCCCTTAATACCATCATGATATCTAACAAAGATAAGCCTTTTTTATTTTGGATCTAATTTAGAACGCTGATGTTTTGGAATTAGAGCATAGGCTTCACAACCAAAAAATTTAAGATTAGAATAATTGCAAGGGTGACCTAACCATACCTCTTCAAGAATATTGCACTCATTTTTGTTGATGGTGATCTATTCACCAGATAAAAAGATGTAGTTACTTCTTCTGCCCACAGTTCCTGCTGCAAGTTGGCATTACTAAGAATACTCCTTTCTCTCTCTAGAAGAGTCATGTTCATGCATTCAACAACTATGTTTTACTGAGGAGTATAGGCAGTGGTTTTATGCCTATCAATCCCAAACTCCTTGTAATAGTTCTCAAATTCCATTGATGTAAATTCACCACCATTATCAATTCTTAAACATTTAATGGACCTACCAGTGCTCTTTTCCACTAAATCTCTAAACTGCTTGAAAACAACAAATACATCAGTCTTTCTTTTCAACATATAGATCCACACCTTCCTAGAGATATAATCTATACAAGTAACAAAGTATGATGATCCTCCATATGAAATAGTAGGGGATGGTCCCCAAACATCAGAATGGATATAATCAAGGATTCCCTCACTGGTGTGTCTTCCAGTTTTAAATCTCTGCCTATTCTGTTTTCCATAAATACAATGTTTGCATAAATCTAACTTTAAAGACTTTAGACTAGGAAGTAAATTGCAATCAGATAATACATTCAATCCTCTTTCTTTCATATGGTCCAACTGTTGATGCCATAGACGAAAAAAATCATTGTCATTCTCAGATACAATTTTCACATGATCTGACTCGGTTCTTCCTTCTAACAGACACAAGTTTCCAACCTTCTTCACTTTCATAACCAGTAGGATTCCTTTGCATACCTTCATAACTCCACCTTGAACAATACTTTTATATCCTTTAGTATCTAAGACTCCCAAAGAGATTAGGTTCTTCCTAAGCTCAGGTACATGTCTCACATCATTTAGTATCTTAATAGATCCATCACACATCTTAATTCGAATGCTACCAATTCCCACAACTTTACATGATATATCATTTCCCATGTAAACAATTCCATCATCTATACACTGGTAACTAATAAATCGGTGCCTATGAAGACACACGTGATTTGAAGCACCATAATCTAATAACCACTGTTGATCATAATGTGAAACAATTCCAATTGTTAAAAATTCATCAACCATATATGAACTTATTGTTGAATCTATTTCTGTTCCGTTTGATTCCTTCGTCTCTTTTTTAGGGTCTTCTTTGGAGGCTTGTTGTCGCTTCCAACAATTCTTATTCAGGTGTCCAGATTTTCCACAAAAACAACACTTAAGATTTCTGTTCTTTCCCTTCGACTTTGACTGAGAGAAATCCCTATGAACATGTCGTCTTTCTTTAGGTATTCCTCTGATCACCATCACCTCAAATGTAGAGGTTTCTAAATTGGATTTCTTTCTTGTTTCCTCATATAGTAAAGCTCCAAAAATAACATCAAACTCAATACTTTATGTTGAACTGAAACTAATAGAGGTAACAAAGTGATCCCATAACTCAGGCAATGAACACAAGAATGTAATCATCTTGTCTTCAGATTCAAATTTCACTCCCATGCTAGTCAACTTGACTAAAAGAGTATTAAAATTATTTAAATGATCAGTTATTTTTGTACCTTCATTCATGCACAAACTATACAATTGTGTTTTTCAGGAAGATCCTGTTTGTCAAGAATTTTGTCATATACAAGCTTTCCAGCTTCATCCACAAACTGGTTGTTGTCTTCTCCATAACAATGTTGAACATAACATCATCGTCCAAACAAAGACGTATGGCACTTAGTTCTCTCACATCGATCTCTTCCCACTCTTCATCTGAAATGGTCCTGGGTTTCTTTGATTTTCCCAAAAGTGCCTTCACCATGCCTTGTTGCACGAGCAAATCGTGCATCTTGACCTTCTCAATTTCAAACTTAACACTCTGATTTTTTTCCATTACAGATGTTCTCGTATTTCTCGGCCTCTTTTGCTTCAAGTATTACCTCCACTTGTTAATCCACTCCTTCAATATCCTTGGGCAGTCCTCATGCAAAGTAATATCGATTGTGATCATAATCGCAACAACAAGAGTCCTTTCTCTTGCATATGTCTGGATCTATTACAATACCATTATCGATCAAATTCCAACTATGCCAAACACATTTTCTCATATGTCCTCATCTTTACATGGACATGCGCTTCAAAGATGCTACATGTGATCAATCCCAAGTCCACAATAGAATCATCACACAACAGAATCAACACCCAAGGAAATTGATAAAATCGTGCCCACAATAAGAGAATTAACACAAAAGGAAATTGAGAAAACCGTACCCAGAACAAGAGAATCATCGCACCCCTTATGGTTATAGGTCAGCGCTGATTTCTGATTTGGAGTAAATTGTAAGTGTAGAAGAGGATCATCACGCCCTTCAAGTGGAGAGTCCAACGATGATTTATTATCAGTGCTCCCCATGCACTTCTACACCTGCGCTGAGTAGTAAGAAGATTTCACTACCGTGTAAGGTTCGTAACCAACCACTACTCTCGTGGTAAGGATGAAAAAAAGAACACTCCTTGAACTGTCTCAGCACTGTAGCATGAAAACAAGAGCACTCCTCCAACCTGCGCTCCTCCAACTTGATGTCTCTTGTGAGAATAATTGACGTGTGGGAAAAAAAATTTTGTTGGTCATTTTCATCGGCTCATCCAACTTAGATCTGATACCAGTTGTTGATTAGACAACCAAAAATCCTAATTAATATGTAACAAAAAAACATATAAAAATATCAAATGGAAAAATAAAACACAATGATTTACGTGGTTCGCCCAACTTAGGGCTACGTGCACCAAGCAGGTATCAATGCTATATCATTATCATTCAATGAAGATGATATATTTGTATAATATCCAAGTTTACAGTCATAGAAAAAAAGATTACTAACTGAGCAGTAAATTCTCTCCTCTGCATGCTCCAGCGGAATTGATACCTACACAACTGAATCCTGGAGAAGAGGATTTGAGGTAGAATTTTGTTCCTCAAATACAGGGGTTTTGTTGTCAACCGTTTCGATAGAAATTAATTGATTATGCATTGGAAAAGGGGATTGTTTTAAAATAATCAGTCAATTACTATCCCCAAGGAAATGGCTTAGCAGAATCTTCAAACAAGAACATCATTTGTATCCTTAAATGAGTTGTAGTGGATCACTAGAGAAATTGGAAAAAGGCATTAGAGAGTGCTCTCTGGGTGGATCGTTTTACCCCTAAATCTTCCATCATAACTTCACCTTACTTTATTGTGTATGGGAAACAAGTTGTTCTACCCTTGAACATCTACCTACCTTCCCTCTAGCTTACAAAAGAATCATGAGGAAAATAATTCCCTATTATCTAAGGTCGTATCAATACCTTGTTGAACCTTGACGAAATACATGACAAAGACAAAAGTAAGTTTGAACCTCACCAACAAACAACAAAACGTTGGTTTGATAAGAAATTTGCAGGTGAGAAAGAGTTCCAAGTTGGGGACTTAGTCCTAAAATGGGACAAGGCACATGAAGATAAAGGGAAAAATTTGAAATTTCAACATCTTTGGCTTAGCCCCTACCTCATTAAAGAAAAAATTGGCCAAGGCACTTTTTGATTACAAAACCTTCAGGGAGAAGTTGACTCTCTCCTTGTAAACGACCAAGTCTTGAAACACTATATCAGTGAGCCATTGAGGTTGTTGGTCACTTGTACATAAATAAATCTTGATTTTGTTTTTCATTTGATTTTGCTTCTTTAGTTAGGTTGATATTCTTGATCTGTTTGATTACTAGCATTTTTATTTGTCCTTCTTGATGTTTGCCTTTGTGGTTTTGGAGTTCTCGCAACTTAAAGCAAGTCACATGTCTAAATGTAGTACTTCTGGTGCAGAGAGCCTAAATGTCTATGTGATATAAATTTAAGTCTACTTATCTCCCCAAACATGCAAGCCCTTTACGCACTATCACAAGTCTAGATTTGGTGGAGGAACATAGCTTATCAACATCATGAGACACTAGGAAAACAGAGAGCCGAGAGATTACATTGAACAACAA
>JASDQU010106240.1:40342-53789 GCA_032191745.1 Picea mariana
TATTCTTTCCTGGTAAAAACATCTATGTTATGTGTGATTGATCTTTCTTCTTGATATTGCAATTGGTGATCGTGTTTTAAATTCTGCAAGAATATTTGTAGAAGCAATTATGTATTTAACAGTGGCATATAATTGTTAGATCAAGAGAATCCAGGCAATACATAATTTGTATTAAAATTTCTACATCTCTATCCCAAAATTATTTTGATGTTTCATGTTTCACTTGGAAAACAAATAGTACTTAGTGTTGCAATCCAAATTTCAAAATCGAAAAAGTTACCTTAAACTCTTTCGAAAAGTTTGGAAGAGTTAGCTTTAACTCCTCCAAATAGTTCAGAGGAGTTACATCAAACTCCTCCGAGAAGTTTGAAAGAGTTCATGTATTTTTTCTCTGATACGTAACGATATCAAGAGAGTTGGGAGAAAATCCTACAATCATATCCCAGGAGTTACTTCTATCTCCTCTGATATGTTTGGAGGAGTTACTTTCAACCCTTCCAAACACATCAGAGGAGTTACTTTCAACCCTTCTAAAAACATCGCAAGAGTTACTATCTTGACTTCCAAAATGATTGGATAAATTTATCTTAACTCCTCCAATAAAACCAACCCCAACCACCACATTAAATGTCATAAATGGTCGTTTGGCTATACAAATGGAACAAGTTCAGGTTTAGTGTTATCCTACCATTTGTAAGTGAATGAGAAAACAAAGGATAAATGCGTCGAGTTGAACACCATCCGAGGCTCTCACCTATCCATATCCACCACGTGGCAGATTAATCCAGGTAAGGTTACCTCACCTCTCTCCCTTTTTCAAGCTAGGGTTAGGTATTTGTTTATTAGTTTTTCTTACTCCCTTTTACCTAGATCGATAGTCCTCTTTCCGCCCTTCTCTTCATCATTTCTCTCTTGACCACCCATATTTTCCCAAACTTTACGTTTTATTTGGAACTTTTTCTTTTCCATGAGATGAAGAACCAGACGAACCTATCCCCTTCATTGCGATGGAATTCCTTTGCATCCTTGCACTCAACCCTTGCAATCTCTCCCCCCCCAAACTCTCCCTGGGCATAAATACTTTGATCTAGAAAGTCATAGGGTTTCCTCACACTCCTCTAATATAGTCTTAGTTTTTCATGTATCACTCCCCTTTGTTCATGGAAAATACCTAACTCTAAACTAAATACTTTCAAAGTAAATCTTTGAGCACATCATAGAAGTTACTACTAACTTCTTCGATGTTCTTGGAAGAGTTAAAACTATTTCCTTCGCACATTTTTAGAAAAAATGGAAACAACTCCTTTGATCATCTCAGAGGATTTACTTTCAAATCCTACAATATGATCGAAGGAGTTTCTTTTAAGGGCTTTAAGCTCCTCTATATTGGAGAATATGGAAATAACTCCTCCGATGTGATCATAGGAGTTGTTACTATATCCTCCAATGCAATCCGAGGATTTGTTTCTAACCCTTTTGATATGTATCAAATAAGTTTTTTTCTTGAGCTCTGATTTCACCTTTCCAAGATGGTGCCCAAGCATCTCACCTTGAAGTCTCATTGAGCATTGTTTGTTATTAACTGAGCATCTACCAGAAGCAACTTGCCATTTCTTGATATTTTCAGTAACTCTTATAATTGCTCAATCATTTAGTTGCATTTCAAACAACATGTACTAAAACTATCCTTTTTCTAGGTTTAAACATGTCACCATGTGTTGTGAGGGAAATCTCCTTACAGACTAGCAAATAGGGTTAGACTTTGCATGTAGATATGACCTATAGAAAATCTACTTTCTACCTTCGTCCCCAGACTTAAATCCCATNAATCTGTATTCATTTCGTTCTGCTCATAAAATCCGGATCACTGACGTTGTACAGGCCGCGTGTATCTCTACACTTTGAGAAAAACTAAAAACAGACGGACCAAACCAGGAAGAGACCACTGATATTGATAACCAGGGTCTCCTTAAGTCTTGGATACTCTGTTTTAACAGAAAAAGCAAACAATGCAAGGAAAAATTTATAAAGCAAAACAATTTGAGATAAGACTGCAAACAACCAAGACTCAGACAAAATTCCAGAAAACCCCTGAGAATGTGTGATTCTAATAGGGAAGATGATGACTGCCTCAAAAATTCTTTGAACTCTACACTCTACTACTACTTCTTCAGCAAGCATTCACACGCGGGTTGTAATAGAGTAGGGCGAGGGTACACACGTGCAAACCCTATTCAGGCCACATGTACCTCTGTGGGTCCCAAAAAAAAAACAAATTCAAGCAAATAACAGAGAAAGATGGTATGGAAAACTAGATTCCCTGCTAGCTTAGACCTTACAGAAACTAAAAGAAAAAATAGGCAAGGAAAACTAGTCTTTAAAACTACCCAAAAACTAAATAAAATTCCAGGAACCCTAGAGAGTCTCCCCAGTATGGTTGCCAATTCTATTGTGAGGGAAATCTCTTTAGAGACTAGAAAATAGGGTTAGACTTTGCATGCAGATATGACCTATAGAAAATCTACTTTTTACCTTCGTCCCCAGACTTGAATCTCATTTCTTTTTAGTAAAAACATATCTAGATCAACCTACCTCGTTCCGGGCATTCGATGTTGATCCCTTGTCGCACTTGATTACTTGTTCATGGTTCTCCTTTCCAATGCTGACCTACATACAAGACAAGAAACAACTACACATGCATACTACCTATAGAATAACGGGTTAGAAATTCAAACATGTACTTAGAAAATTATGAATAACTCATGAATTGGGACGGGAAAAGTACTTTCTTTATTACTTTGAATGAGTCAACTTACAAAAGTTGAGACCGGCCACTGCTCTGCGAACCTGATCCTGGGCTTCTCTTCGACTATCCTCCAACTGCTTTTCTTTGTATCTCCTTTGGCACAAGGAAGGCTAAAGGGTTGGGACAATGGGAATACACAAATGGGCAGAGTTTCTTTGCTATATTTTTCCTCCTCCAAATGGGACCCCTACCCCTTCTTTTATAGGCTAGAAGGAGCTAGGTATTTGGACGAACCCTCAGCCATGCATGGCTGGGAGTTTTAGTTAACTCACCCATAGCTTTTGTGTTCCATCGACAACTTTCCTTTTTTCGTGCTTTTGTCAGTCCACGCGGGCTGTTTTGGGTCAGCCAACGTGTACACGTGTGCAATAATGGAGTAGGGCGCGTGGGCCTTTATAAAAGAGGTTTTTTAAAGAGTTGTTCAACAGTGCTTTGGCAGAGAAGGGATATGAGATGGCCTGATGCCAGGTAAGCATGTGTGGTGAAATTTAGGGTTATAACACTAACCTCCTCACCCTATCCTCTTCAACTTATAAAAATACATGAGCTCTCATAGAGAAAGTTAGATTGGATTGAGTTTGAGTTTTTGGAGATTGGTAGCTTGGTTAGATTGGATTTGAATTTTTCTTTGTCAAGATAGATTGTGAGAGACTTTCATATCTACAGCCTAAGAATTACTGGAGCAAGAAGTGTGTGGGAAGCAAGGAACTATTGGAAGGGACCTTACGGCATCAAGACTTTGGTTTTAATCTCTCTTTCCATTATTTAATACAGATGCACTTCTCTTTCCTATATGAATATTATTTGTCCATATTGTATGATTCCTTGATCACATACATAGTTTCATATCAAGTATTCTATGTTATTCTTTTCTTCGTTGGCTTGTGTTCCTTTGTAAATATTTCTCCATAAGCCTTACGACGGAGATTGGATTGCATTCATGAAATCAGATCTTCGATATTTAAAAGGTTTGTTCTAGATCCATTTCTCATTTGATAATTGAAATCTAAGGAAAGAGTAGTGTATTGTATTGTTTTGTTCTAGTTTTGTAGTGAAGCTACGAGGATTGATTTGTGTCCACACTTAACAATTAGCCCGATAGCACCTGCTTGCACTCATGTTATGATATATTTGGACTTGGATAGATCGATCTGGTTTCTAGTCTTCCATTGCTGAAGGGAACATAGGAAGGCGCTCGATCTAAAGACCTTGACTCCGACTACATCCCAGGAGAAACACATAACTTAGCTTGCCCACCATTACAACCGATTTCTGGATTGGCATATGCCAAGGATAGAACCACTCTTTACTTTCTTCGTCCTATCATCTAGATTTGACAACCTCCGCAAGAGTTGAACTCTGATTATGCTTTATATCAAAATGAATCATCACAAAAGTATGGAGCACTCCGTTCTCTGCATGGAAGTCCATATGCCTTTTTGGCATTAACATGTGGACTATGGTTACAAAAATCAATGCTCTTGTTTACAAAAATCAATGAGCACATTTAAAATATTTGTTATATATGAACCTTTCACAGATACATAACCCACCGTGACAACTACCAGTCATTAGTGTTCATATTAATGATCCAGAGCTTCATATTAATTGACTTAAATTAATGATCCAGAGCTTCACATACAACAAACTTCCTTTATGAAACATATTGTTTTTTTTCAAACTGTATTTAAAAAGTAGATTTAGAAAAAAATATTCTATTATGGGGTAGTAAACATAAGTGAATTGACCTTTTATAACAATTTATTTAGTGGAAACTTGAGTTTTTAAATGTGATTTTCACATATTTTATGAGTTTTTATCAATTTCTATTGTATTGTAGGTAATTTGATCAATTTGCATTGTATTACAAGTAAGTAATTTGATCAATTTCCATTGTATTATAAGTAATTTTTATTGTATTGTAACTAATTGGACCAATTTTCATTTTAMTACAAGTCTAAATGAATTGGCCATTTTCTAGCATCTCAAAATAATAAGAAGGAAAATCAATGTTTTTGGCTACTCTGTTCACACTCAAACATTTTTTKCAAAGACCAACAAACAATGTTGTTTTACTTATGAGCTTCAGYGATCACCTGGGGCCTTCCGTCTGCCAAAGATGAATTCTCCTCCCCTTAATCTCCCCCTCCATYGTTCCCAATCTCATTCCCATCCCGCTCACAGACACAAAGTTCCTTCCTAAATCGATTCACATTGTTTGAATATTGATCTATGTCTAAGTTATGGAGTAAGGCATGTAGGTTATTTGATTTATATGCCAAATGTCCAGGGTTATGCATTGTTTTTGCACATGTGCACATGAAGAAAAATAGTTCATAAGATCAAGTTCCTCATGATAGCTATTGGAGCCACCTTTTACAAGTTGTTGAAATGTGATTATTGAAATCAAAAGTTTACCTCGACATGCGAAGTGGCGATAGCCGCTAGAGTCTATCACTTGTATTACCTCGCGCTATCGCGCTTCGGGAGTTACAAGTTGCAAGGTTTCCAAACTTCGATATGCAAAGTCGCGAAACAGTTTTAAAATTTTACCCAGGTTAGTGTCAGGGGTAAGTCACTTTAAACCCTAGTTAAGTATCGTTGGGGTTTCTCGACTCAACGATCACTCTCCCAAAAAATATACCTTCATAGCCCTGAGTCGCGAAGTCACAATTTTTATTAATTAAGCATGGGTTAATTAAGAGCTTAAGTCAGATCACGTTTTTTAAACTAAATCACATCATCGCGATTTTGGGTTTTGGGGGCTCAAAGGGTAGGAGTGAATTCTCCCGATATGGCGAACACCGAAAAGGGGGATTAAAGACTAAAACAGGCTTAATTAAAGGAGCTAAGCAGGATTAATCGATGCATGAATGAAAACTTTAATACGCACCATCTGCGGACTAATTTTAAATGTTTTTATGTTGATTCGTGCTATGACTCGTCAAACAATTATGGCATTTATTTGGACTACGACGAGGTGACAGATAATAGGATCTTTCTTTTACTGCTAAATCTTTCTTTAAGCGATTTGACCATTTGGTTTGCAAGGACACCAGGGTTTTAAATGACTAAGATAAGGGGTTGTTTCATTATTTCAATTTTATATCTGTTTTGCGCGCAGAGCTTTTTTCATCAGGGTAACCTCTGTCTGTATTTACAATTCTTACTACAGGTGATCTACCTACATAATTCTCTTTCATGGCTCCACGAAAGGCATTCAAGGTGGTTGTCGAAAGTTCAGGTCAGGGCTCCAATGCTGTTTCCGATACTTCACCCTGAAGTATTAATACTGTCAAAACCTGGACATACATCTCTGATATTTTTTAGTTTGAATCAATGAATTGTTCAAATGATTCCAACGATAATGAGAAGGATGATTTGGCCACGAGATACAAAATCGTCATTCAGTCAGAAATGCAAAAAATAGAGGCAAGACCACAACTCCTCCCCTATTATGATATGATCAGATGGGCACTAGACCATGTGGATATCCCGACCAGAACTGTCATCAGTGAGCAGAAGGTGATGATTGGGACTTTTAGACTAGAACATTTGCAGGAAATGTATCAGATGTCACCCACACCAAAATTCACGCACAATGCCGAATTTCTGGAAGGTCTCAAGGAGAAGGAATGCAAGCAATATGGTAGAAACTTGTTCGATCTGATCAGGGATTGGGTTTCGCACCCCACAAAATTCAGAGCAGATTCTAATGGAATTTATTCAGTCTCCTCCTTAGAGCCACCATTTAGGTATATAGCAATGATGGCCTGTAGGTTGTATGGGAGGGAGGACACCACACATTTTTTTCTCCCATGGGTGCCTCTGATTCATATAGTCGGTGAAGGTCTTTCTTTTGATTGGGCCAAACTGTTGTCGGATAGTTTAATGAGTTGAATTACTGAATATCGAGCGTAGAAGATGAGTGGGAAAGCAAATTCATTTTTCATGTTCGCCTACATCATGGATGCCATTTGTTTCATGACGCCTTTCCCTCTAATGAGCTGGAGATGGACTCCATCTAGTACAGAGCCTATCCATGTCTACCACTTGAAGCTTTGGAAGGATAAGGCCAAAGAATTTATCTGTGAGATCTTCAATTGGGTAGTGGTGCCACTACATGTCGACATTTTTGGCTAGCCGCCTCCCAGGATATCAGATAGCGTCACGACTAGCCTAAGCAGTGTGGTAGATTGGTATCTAGAGGTGGAATTTTTCTATATCAGGGTTTTTGGCATCTCTGTCCCTCCATATGCCCTCCCGCTATTCCTGCCAGATAAGCTATTGTGCCATGAGATCGCCAGATAGTCTGTGCTTGGCGGAATAAGCAAGGAGCTCAAAGGAGTGTCAAAAAAGGTATGTTCGCCCTTTCCTATTCATATCGGTGCATATTCCTTGTTAGATTTTGGCCATGCCAAAGCTGAGGCTGCAGCTCTAGAAGAAATGAAGCTGGTAGACATTGAGTTTAAGAAACATGACCCTAGTAAGGTTGTGAGCAATCACCTGGCAAGTTGTGGCCTGAAGAGGTATGAACACGAGGATTCTCTGCATGATGAAATATTCCAGGGCGCGAGGTCCTTCGCGGAAGTCCTAAGTCGAATTCAAGCCTTGCCACCTGGAGACATGGCTGAATTTTTGAAATTTTAGGAACACCGACAGAGTTGTCTCCTCTAGATTTTACAGGGTGAAGCCCTAGAGCTTCCAGTTACAAAAGCATTCGAGAGCCAAAAGTGCAAAGGACTCGAGTCCTAGTGGGGAGAAGGACCAAGGTAAAACCAGGGAGGATGTAACCTCAAAGCTAGGAGCCGAAGTCCCCCAGAAGCAGGAAGGAAACCCTGAAAAGGGCACACCAAAAGAGCCGTCTACAAAAGTCACCCTAAAACAACCATCCAAGCAGATCGACAGTCTAATTGCTATTGTCACACCCTTGTAGTTCAAAAAGGGGAATACTAATGAAGGATGGATTTTCAATGAAGAACTGACACCTATTTCTGTAGAGGAGCTTCCTCCCAACGAATTTTTCTTTGACAAGAAAAGAGAGGCTGTGGTAAGGCAAGGATTTTATTAAAAAGAGGGTGCAGTAGCTAAAAAATTTAAAATCATGACATATGGGAAGGCTGCGAAAGAGGAAAAATTTGTAGAGGATGTAGTTGGGATGCTAGGGGCTTATGCTATAGGCAATCAGTACTTGGTTGGGAATTTGATGGCCCAGTTGAAACAAAAGAACCTCCTGATCAGTAAATTGGAAGCTAAGGTAGCTACTGCCGAAGCGAATGTCAGGGACGAGGTGAGCAGGAGCCTTGAGGAAGCCTGAACAACCGACCTGTGTGAAATCGAGAAGCTTAGGTCCGACCTCGAGATGGTGCACCAGTCAGCGCAAACTAGCCAAAAACAGGTAAGCTAGTAGGGGCAACAGATTATAGAGTTGCAGTAGAAATTGGAGGTAGCCGAGAAATAGGTTGTAGACATAGAAACATTCAGATCGCAGGCCGTCGAAATCCAGCATAAGGTACTTACGGCTCAACAAAACTTGTTGGAAAAGGTGAGAACCATTCAAAACCATTTCCAGATGGTAGATAAGATATTAGAGAACATTTATTCGAGAGAAAGAGAAGTCGGGGAAACACGAGTTGCTTTCCAAGACACTATTATAGCTACAATGAAGATAGAGATGGTCAACACCTCAAAATTATTCATCGCGGAACAAACCAGAGGTAAATATCCTGCTGAAGGTCTGGGAGTAGAACATATCAGAAAGTAGGGGGAAAGCTAACGAAGTGAAGAATTTTTGTGATGAAATGTTCTCTTTAATAAGTAAAGGTTTGCTATATATTGATAAGGAGAGCAGTGCTGGGACACTACGCAAAATCAATATAGCTAAACATCTGTTGGACATCAAAGAAAACATGGAGGAGCAGCAAGTGGAGATATCCCAGATTAGCCAGGTTGATATGACCCAAATGGACAAGTGGCTAGTACATCCAAATTTAGAATTATGCTCCATCATTGCAGAGGATTGACAAGTGGGAAAGAGTTTACCACAGCTGGCAAATAATTGTTACACTCTTGAAGCAAGCGACCAAGCAGAGCCTTCTAGGTTGATAGCCTAGTTGATGGAGAGGTGCATCACTTGCATCGATTAGGCGAAAGGGCAGGCTTCTGGTGTCAAATAATGACAGATGTCTTCTTTTACTATTTTTAGAACCCAAAGAGTAAGGAAAGGAAGGTGCTCTACCCACAGGAAGGAGGAAAAAGACAAAGAAGTTTAACACATAAATTTCCCATTTTGTAACCGAAAAATTCTGGAACAATTGAGATGCTAGTGTTTAGAAGTTTGTATAAATATGCATTTTGAAGTGAGAATACAGTGTTGGACCTTTCTTGGCCAATTCTAATAGAGACTTTCTCCCTTTTGGAAATTAATACAAAGCAATCCAAAGATTCCTGATTCCATGAAGACTGAGTTATGATTTTTTTTTTCTCTGTTATCTTATATTAAGTTTCATTTCACATATATATTTCTGATGAATGCTTAGCTACAATTTAGTGCAACTTCTACTGCGGTGACCAACTTTTAGTCATCTAATCGCTTGTAGTTTTTCCTCTGTATCGGATATCAACAGGTACAAGACCTGTGAACTTTTTAGATCTCTATATTTTATGCTTCCTCAGATTACTTCTTGCCTTTTTCTTCTTTTGTTTACAGGGTGAGATTCTCCCTTGATAGGAGCCTCGCATTGTTGACAGCTTAATGTTTTCTCACATTTCATACATAATTCTCTAAAAATTTAACTTGATTACGGGAGAAGGCCGTTGGTTTGTGTTCTATCTTTAACATCAGATTTCTAAAGTTCTCTTTTATACTATTGAAAAAAGAGTCGAAGTGGCATTTTAAAACCTCAAACTTTCTTTTCATTTAATGCTCCTCTATGATTGTGCCCTTTGCAAGACAACCCAACATTGAACTCGGCCTATCGGATCAAACCAACATTGCTTTGAACCTATTTTACACCATACTTAAAACCGCATTACCCGGGTCGAACTCAAACGTTCACGGGCCGCAATTGAATGGGATATAAGTATCCAGGAACATTTGGAAGCAAGACAGAGACAACTTAGAAATCAGCCTTAGATTCCCTTTCTCGAAGGTCGATTTTTCCCCTTTTTTATCTTTTACTCACTTTCGGATGCCTAGATACTATACTTTTTAAGCCTTAAGTACAGACTTTGGAACAACATCTTTCTGGCACTGTTGCCGGGGATCAAAGTTGAAAAACCTTTTCCCTGGGAGAATGACATTTTCGCAAGTTTCTACCCTTTGATGGTGAAAAAAGGGTGAACACATTTTAAATGATTTTTCTTTTATCATTCACTTGGCGACTCCACGTTTAAGTAAGATGGAATCTGGTCGAAGGAACACTAGACAAAACCCGGATGGTAAATAGACCACGCCTATTTCCGATCTCGAAAAAATATTGAAAACAAGAGGTTCCCTTAAGCCAACCACTGCGGTCTACCAGCTTAGGTACACACAACCCAAAGATAAGATTCCTTTTGAACCTCTAACTTCGCACGAATCCCCCCCTAAAACCCTCAGCCCAACTTTAGCTCTCCCTGAAGTCAAAAATGAAATTCATCCAACCACTTCTGGTGTACACAAAGGTGAAGACCCCTCAGTAATTTTAACAGTGAGCAATATCCCACTGACTCTTCAGTTAGATTCCCCAATCTCGCAGAGTCTCGAAGAGTATACGATACACTCAGATTCCACACCCACGGGTTCCCTTGATTACATCTCTTGCAAATCTGAGGAACCAAGCCCTCACATCCCTTTTCACCCTTATTCAGTTTTCTTGTCTCTCAAAGAAGCTAAAGATTCACTTTTAGTGTTCCAGAACCCTCTGTATAACGCATCGTTATCCTATCCAATAGTATCGATGGAAGCCGTCGGAGGGGGAGGTGGAGGGGTTTTGGGAGGTGGAGGTGGAGGGGCTCTAGGAGGAGGAGCGGGGGGCCAAGGTATTCCCCCGCCTCCTATAGTTTTCACTAAAGTAGCTACCAGATATGCACCTCTAGTCCTGCCTATACCTTTTCATGACCTTCCTGAAAACTACATGAAAAACTTACCTAGATTTACAGGGGAAGGGGACCTGACCGTGACAGAACATAAAAATTTATTTGATCAGTTTGCAGATATCCTAGGTCTCGAACACGAAGACGTATATTCGAGGTTATTAGTTCAGACTTTTGAAGGACATGTATGAGCCTAGTTTTGAAGTCTACCCGTAGGTTCGATATTATCCTATGATGCCCTAGAATACGCTTTTCTTAGAAAATGGGGCGAAAGAAAAGACCATTTATACTGTTTGACCGAGTTCGGGTCTTTAAAGAAAAAATTTTCGGAAATTGTTCTGGAATTCATTCAAAGGTTTCACAAGTTATATAATAAGATCCCATTCGAAGTTAAACCATCCCAACCTGCAGCTAAGGTAACCTTTGCGGGAGCCTTCGAACTTGATTTCACACTTTTGTTGAGAGAAAGGAGAGGGGCTACCTTGACCCGAATGCAAGACGACGCCGTACAGATCAAATCTAACATGATGGCTTTTGGAAAATTAAAAACAAAAGTAGAAACAGGAAACCAAGAAATCAAATGTTTTAGGGAACAAGTGAGACCCTCAGGGCCTAGTAGATCCTTAGATGATAAAATGGATGACATGGCTAGGATAATTAAAGATTTATCAAATAAGATTTCCGGAATGGATCTAGATCAATCCAAGGCAAATCCTTTCGTTAAGAGGGAATTTAGAAGAAACCCCAACCCTCAAAATCAACAAAGACAGATTAAAAATGAAGAACAAAAAATTCAAACTCCTTTAAAAAATGAAAATTTTATAGGAGGAAACGACCTGCAAGATTTCAAGGATCTGGAAGAAGACATGACAAATTTGGGTGAAAACTCCACACAACCTTATTTAACTAAATAAGATTATGAGAAGTCCTTAGACACTTAGCAACTGTCAAATAAATATGATGACATAAAGAACACTAATGTTTCTGCCTATCAAGAAATGACCAATTCAATAATGGTTGAGGTCCAACATAAGTACAACCTGAGGCCTAAAAACAAACCTGTGTCGACTCCTCAACCCAAGAAAATTCTCCCTAGAGGTGAAATTTATGAGCTTGCCCCAAAGGAGACCGAGATACCTAATAGCAAAATAAAAGAGGTAGATTCGCAGAATCCCAAAGTAAAGGAGGCTGAGATCCAAGCAAAGAAAACTAAGACCGCTGAAACACGTATACCGATAAATAAACTCATGGAAAATCAATCAACAAAAACAAATAAGTTATAAAAGAAGGAGTTCGAGGTTTCAACCAGAGAAACAGACAAAAGTGGGGGAGGTTTCAGCCTTGAAAATGAGACAAATAAGATCAAAATACCAATCCCTCTGGTCGAATTAGCAAAGAATCCTGTGTATCAAAAATAGATCACCAAAATGATAGGTTTTTCGGATATAGAAAGCCACTCTAATGTGATAAACTTGGAAGATGATAAGCCTAATATCAATTTTGGTCCACATTTCGAGGGTGCCAGAGACACGATCGCTCCCTTCTATATTACCCTGAATGTGCATGATCGATTGCTGCATAACTACATGATAGACTCTGGAGCCTCACATAATGTGATGCCCAAGTATATTATGGACAGACTAGGCCTCGAGATCACTAGGCCTTATGGATATCTCTACTCTTTCGATTCAAGAAGATTCAAGTGCATGGGTATGATAAAAGATTTAGTAGTCACTCTTGCACAGGTTCCAGTGAAAAGCGTCCTTATGGATGTAGTTATCGTCGATATACCTCCTAAGTATGGCTTGCTACTATCTAGGTCATGGGGAGCCAAACTTGGGGGGTCTCTTCAACTAGACATGACCTACGCCATAATTCCCATGTTTGGTGGGCAATTTACTCGGCTATATAGAGAAACGAGGCTAGCATACACAGTGAGCGACCCACAAAATCCTAACAATTATCCTGTTTATGTTGCCGATCAAGATCTAGGGAATTGTATTTTGTCTTTTGATGATGGTGTAAATAGTTGTATAGAAGACAATTACATAAATGAAAATGAATCAAGAAAGATAGATGAAAATATGTATAGCACTGGAATTTGGAAAATGTTTTTTGACGGTGCCTTGTCATATGAAGGAGCAGGTGCAGGAGTATTGTTTGTAGCACCTGAAAATGAATTTGTTATTCCTTTCTCTTACAGGCTTAAGTTGGATATAGACTACACCAATAACGTATGTGAGTATGAGGCTCTAGTATTAGGTTTGGAAGCTTCCAAGAAACTAAAAATAAAGAACTTTGAAGTATACGGAGACGCAGAGTTGATAGTGAAACAGATAAATCAGCAATACCAAGTCAAACACCCAAGATTGAGATCTCACAGGAATTGCGCTTGGGATTTAATAGAAAATTTCTTCTCATCGGTAAATGTTCATTTCGTCCCATGCTCTGAAAACTTTCAAGTCGATTCATTAGCCAAAGCAGCCTCAACGTTTGTCCCCCCTACAGCTTTCAAACTAAGGTACCACATAGAAGTGAGGAACAAACCTTCCATACCAAACAACA
>JASDQU010106240.1:56629-71869 GCA_032191745.1 Picea mariana
GTAACAGGTGAAAGGGACATTTTGACTATCAGATGTGACATTAGTGAGTGCACTCATGCAACCGCACACACATTGGATGTGCCCATGAGGAATTCACATCCTAGGAAAGAGGGATTCATTCATTGCAGGTATTTCCATCAGCAGGGATTGCATAGAGGAGGCAGGTTGTCTGGAAGCAATAAATTGGCACATGAATTTGTCAATTTTTGTATGACAGTGTGAGAAGATTGTATATTGTACTGAGATATATTGGATTGGAGTTTTGTATGAGATTGTTTCATGATCCATGATATATACATAATATATGATAGTGGGGTTTTTAGCTTTATGCTTTCTCGGTAAAAACATCTGTGTTATGTGTGATTGATATTTCTTCTTGATATTGCAATTGGTGATCATGTTTTAAATTTCGCAAGAATATTTGTAGAAGCGATTATGTATTTAACAGTGGCATATAATTGTTAGATCAAGAGAATCTAGGAAATACATAATTTGTATTAAAATTTATACATGGTATCAGAGTGTGGAAGATTGCAGAAGCTAAGTTTGTGTTGGATAGAATTTGAATTTGCAGAAAGACTTTCTTGGTGCTACAATTGATTCAATATTGAAATGGATTTGAATGGCTTGAGGTTAGAGTATGTAATTGAGGGAATATCGAACTACATTTCTTGGAATGATGGGATGGAGGCATTTCTCGAAGACAATGGCTTGAAGGAATTCATTGACAAGGATGTTCCTAAGCCAGATGCTGCAGATGCTGCAAATCTTGATGCATGGCAAAAGAAAGTGGCAAAGGCGAGTATGATCCTATTGGAGGGAGTACAAGACCATATTGTCTCAAACCTCGATGGGAAATCCACACCATATGCAATGTGGAAGGATTTGACGGATCTATTCCAAAACAACAACGACCATAGGAAATTGGTGCTCAAATATAAACTCAGGAAGATTAAGATGGAGAAGGGCAAATCCATTCCAAAATATCTCATGAATTTTGTCCAATGTCAAGATGTGTTGGGGAGTGTGGGAATAATAGTTGTTGATGATGATTTGGTGAGCTTGGCTCTCCTAGGACTTCCCAAGAATTGGTACAACAATCAAGACTCTGTCAATGGAAGGGAAAAATTGCTAGATTGGGAACAACTATGGTTGGATCTAGTGCATGAGGAGTTCAGGTGGAACACCGGAGATGGATATTCATCAAAGCATGATGATGAAGAGGATTTTTCTTTGGATTCCAAGGCAAGGAAAGGGAAGGGGAAGAAATTCCATTCAAAATCTGAGTCTAAAGGCAAGAAGGTGGATTTGTCCAAAGTGAAGTGTTTTCACTATCATGAACATGGGCATATCACTAATAACTATCCACAGAAGAAGAAGAACGAGAAGGATTCTAAAGCTGCAGCTGGTGAGGCCCTTGCCTCGCAATTTGAACTTGAATTCTCCTTTGTCGCATTAATGGCGTCAAGTGCATTGGGATTGGTGTGGTATTTGGATAGTAGCACTGCCTTCCACATGACGAGAGATAAGGAGATTTTCAGTGACTTGGAGGAGAGAGATCTCAAAATGCATATAGATATGGGTGACAATGGATGATACAGTGTGACTAACATTGATACCATTACCTTTTAGAGGGAGTCAGGTAAACCATTTCATTTGAAATATGTTATGCATGTTCCAGGTCTGAAGAAAAACTTGGTCTCAGTCGCAATGTTGGAGGACAGAGGATATGATGTTGTTTTCAATGATGGAAAATCCTTCCTGCGACATAAAACAATAGGTCAAGTCAAGAAGATATGGATTCAAGTTAAGAATCTCTACAAGCTAGAGGTAGATGGCTGCGTTGCCATGATGGGCAAGGAAAAAAAAGTTGTGAGCCGGGATGAGGGTGAATTATGGCACAGGTGATTGGGCCATCTTCATCATGGAGCCTTGAAAATCATGCAACAAATATCTACTGGACTTCCAATGGGAACACTTGCTTAGTTAGATCAGTGCAAGGGTTGCACCATGGGGAAGTATGTAAAATCCACCTTTCATGAAAAGGAGAATTGTTCTTTGGTGATCCTGGAGATAATTCACACAGACATGTGTGGACCATTCTCAGTTGCTTCAACAAAAAAACATAAGTATTATGTTATTTTTGTTGATGACTTTTCTCGTAAATGCTGGATCTTCTTCATGCAGAATAAGGATCAAACATTCTCAAAGTTCTGTGAGTTTAAAGCATTGGTGGAGAAAGAGTCGGGGAAGCAAGTGAAGGCTCTGAGGAGTGATAATGGTGGAGAATACATATCTAACAAATTCAAAGACTTCCGCAACAAAGAAGGAATTCAAAGAGAACTTATAGTGCCTCATAACCCACAACAAAATGGGGTGACGGAGAGGAAGAATAGAACGATCATGGGTGCAGCATGAGTGATGTTGCATGATCAGGGCCTACCAATGCATTTGTGGGCGGAAGCATGCAACACTATGGTTTATGTGAAAAACCATTGTCCTCATAGAGTACTTGGCATGAGTACAGTTGAATAAGATTTCACTAGTAAGAAGCCTGATGTTTCTCATTTTAAGATTTTTGGCTCATCTATTTATGTGCATGTGACCAAGAACACCAGGAAGAAGATGGAGTCGACTACTGAAGTTGGGATATTTTTGGGGTACACAAAAACACCCCATAATTATCGTGTGTATTTTCCTAAAAATAATATGACTGTTATGCGGCGGGAAATAAAATTCGATGAGGGTAAATCCATGCGGTTGTCTCTTGAGAGGGTGCTAGACTTGCATGTAGAGGAGGAACTATTGGTTCCCAAATATGAGTCTCAAGATGTGGATCAGCCACATGAGGAGGTTCATGGAGTGGAGGAAGCCACTCATGCAGAGCCATCCATCAGAAATGGAAGAAAGCGCACCATGGAAGCTGATAGATTGAGACTAGATGTTGCACAGAATGTAGGATCCCCTACTTCACAACGCAGATAGAGATAGTCTCTTGATCGATTCACTGGATACATAGTTCTCATGAGAAAATGTATTGTGACTGAACCATCTTCCTTTTAGGAAGCAGTGTAGGATCCCACTTGGGTTGATGCAATGGTGGAGGAGTATGAATCCATTGTAAAAAACAGTTCACGAGAAATTGTCCTAAGGCCGGTTGACAAATCAATGGTAGGTTCCAGATGGATCTATAAGCTAAAGCAAACTGTTGATGGGAGTGTGGAGAAATACAAGGCCAGATTTGTGGCCCGGGGATTCTCACAAATTGAGGGGATAGATTATGATGAGACCTTTGCACCTGTCGCAAGGTACTCTTGCATAAGATCCATCTTTGCACTCTCAGTGTAGATGGGTTGCCACATTCATCAGATGGATGTAAAAACTATGTTTCTCAATGGGATCATTGAGGAAGAAGTGTACATAGATAAGCCTAAAGGATTTGAGATCAGCAGCGATTCGCATGTGTGCCAACTCAAAAGAGCGTTGTATGGGCAGAAGCAAGCACCCTGTGCTTGGTACACTCACATAGACCACTATTTCACTGGACCGGGCTTCACCAAAAGTGAAGCGAATGAAAACCTATACCAAATTGTGGTGGAGGGTAAGCTTTGAATCATTGTTCTTTATGTTGATGACTTAATACTGACTGGTGATGAGCAGTTGATACACTCATGCAAGGAGGACCTTTCAAAAGAGTTTGAGATGAAGGATATGGATCTTGTTCATTATTTCCTTAGATTGGAAATATGGCAGTGAGATGGTGAACTTTTTGTGTCTCAAGGCAAGTATGCAAGGGAGATACTGGGTAAGTTTCACATGGAGGGATGCAAACCCATGGATACTCCTCTTCCAGGAAATTGGAGGAAAGAGGATGCTACTTCTGGAGAGGTAGTGGATGCTACTGCCTATTGACAGTTAGTGGGTTCGCTAACGTATCTAGTGAACACGAGACCAGACATTTTCTATGCGATTAACCAGATGAGTCAAGTGATGGTTACACCTACCAAGCTCTTATGGAAGGCGGGTAAGCATGTTTTGAGATACCTGAGGGGCACATCTAATTATGGCTTATGGTATAGACAAATGGATGAGGTGAAGTTGCATGGCTTCACGGATGCAGATTGGGCTGGAAGCCCAATGGACAGAAAGAGCACATCAGGGGGGATCTTTAGTATCAGATTTACAATTGTTTCTTGGTACAGTAGGAAACATAGATCCATGGCACTTAGTTCAGCAGAAGTGGAATACATGGAAGCAAGTCAAGCTGCATGTGAGGCTATCTGGATGAGAAAGATATTGGTTGGTTTGTTTGGTTCTCATTTAGATCCGACAATGATTCATTGTGATAATCAGAGTTGCATTAAAATCTTGATTAATCATGTGTTTCATGATAGATCTAAGCATATAGATATCTGGTATCATCATATCAGAGATTGTCTGCAATGGAAGATCATGTTGCTTCAGTACATTCCTACATAAGATCAAGATGCAGACATTATGACGAAGGCACTCACCAGGAGCAAATTCGAATACCATAGAGATAGGATCAGGGTGAAGGATAATCCCTTTCTTACTGAGAGGGAGTGTTGAGATTCAACAAGTAGATCCTAGTGAAAATTATGCACCTACACTAGGATGGAGGCTCAGGCTATTTTTAGGTGGAAGTTTATTTTTAGATGATGAGAAAATTTTATTTATAGATGATGTCTATTTATAGATGGTGAGCGAATTCTATTTATAGATGTATGTCAACTACTATTATCCCTTGATAATAGTTGGACAATAAATATTAGTCTATTCTCAATGAGCACTTGGAAATAGTTAACTGAAGTGGAAAATCAGTTAGCTATAGTAAATTTGAATTCAAAGGTTGACTGGTGGGACATGCAAGTCGAATTATTTGTAACTGAGTGATTCGAAGTTGTAACAAAGTTGGATGTGTAGTTATGTAAGATGTGAAGTAGTTTAACTCAATTAAGTGAGTTAAGCTCAGTTTTACTAGTTGTAATTGAACTTACACTAGTGAGAGATCAGTGAATTAATTATTAATTAATTCACAATCAATGATCTCACATGCAACTGAAGATTTACCACTGTTAACTACATGCATGTCAGATCTAGTGGAGACCCAGTTGAGATAATAGGTGAAAGGGACAGTTTGACTATCAATTGTGACATTAGTGAGTGCACTCATGCAACCACACATGCATTGGATGTTCCCATGAGGAATGCGCAACCTAGGGAAGAGGGATTCATTCATTGCAGGGATTGCGCAGAGGAGGCAAGGTGTCTGGAAGCAGTAAATTGGCACATGAATTTGTCAATTTTTGTATGACAGTGTGAGACGATTGTATATTGTATTGAGAGCTATTGGATTAGAGTTTTGAATGATATTTTTTCATCATACATGATATATACATAATATATGATAGTGGGGGTTTTAGCTTTATTCTTTCCCGGTAAAAACATTTGTGTGATGTGTGATTGATCTTTCTTCTTGATATTGCAATTGGTGATCGTGTTTTAAATTCTGCAAGAAATTTGTAGAAGAAATTATGTATTTAACATTGGCATATAATTGTTAGATTAGGAGAATCCAGACAATACATAATTTGTATTAAAATTTCTACATCTCTATCCCAAAATTATTTTGATGTTTCACGTTTCACTTGGAAAACAAATAGTACATAGTGTTGCAATCCAAATTTCAAAATAAAAAAAGTTACCTTAAACTCTTTTGAAAAGTTTGGAAGAGTTACCTTTAACTCCTCCAAACAGTTCGGAGGAGTTACCTCAAACTCCTCCGAGAAGTTTGAAAGAGTTCATGTATTTTTTCTCTGATACGTAACGATATCAAGAGAGTTGGGAGAAAATCCTACAATCATATCCCAGGAGTTACTTCTATCTCCTCTGATATGTTTGGAGGAGTTACTTTCAACCCTTCCAAACACATCAGAGGAGTTACTTTCAACCCTTCTAAAAACATCGCAAGAGTTACTATCTTGACTTCCAAAATGATTGGATAAATTTATCTTAACTCCTCCAATAAAACCAACCCCAACCACCACATTAAATGTCATAAATGGTCATTTGGCTATACAAATGGAACAAGTTCAGGTTTAGTGTTATCCTACCATTTGTAAGTGAACGAGAAAACAAAGGATAAATGTGTCGAGTTGAACACCATTTGAGGCTCTCACCTATCCATATCCACCACGTGGCAGAATAATCCAGGTAAGGTTACCTCACCTCTCTCCGTTTTTCAAGATAGGGATAGGTATTTGTTTATTAGTTTTTCTTACTCCCTTTTACCTAGATCGATAGTCCTCTTTCCCCCCTTCTCTTCATCATTTCTCTCTCGACCACCCATATTTTTCCCAAACTTTACGTTTTATTTGGAACTTTTTCTTTTCCATGAGATGCAGAACCAGATGAACCTATCCCCTTCATTGCGATGGAATTCCTTTGCATCCTTGCACTCAACCCTTGCAAGCTCCCCCCCCGAATCTCACCCTGGGCATAAATACTTTGATCTAGAAATTCATAGGGTTTCCTCACACTCCTCTAATGTAGTCTTATTTTTTCATGTATCACTCCCCTTTGTTCATGGAAAATACCTAACTCTAAACTAAATACTTTCAAAGTAAATCTTTGAGCACATCAGAGAAGTTACTACTAACTTATTTGATGTTCTCAGAAGAGTTAAAACTATTTCATCCACACATTTTCAGAAAAAATGGAAACAACTCCTTTGATCATATCAGAGGATTTACTTTCAAATCCTACAATATGATCGAAGGAGTTTCTTTTAAGGGCTTCGATCTCCTCTATATCGAAGAATATGGAAATAACTCCTCCGATGTGATTAGAGGAGTTGTTACTAGCTCCTCCAATGCAATCAGAGGATTTGTTTCTAACCCTTTTGATATGTATCAAATAAGTTGTTTTCTTGAGCTCTGATTTCACCTTTCCAAGATGGTGCCCAAGTGTCTCACCTTGAAGTCTCATTGAGCATTGTCTATTATTAACTGAGCATCTGCCAGAAGCAACTTACCATTTCTTGATATTTTCAGTAACTCTTATAAATTCTCAATCATTTAGTTGCATTTCAAACAACATGTACTAAAATTATCCTTTTTCTAGGCTTAAACATGTCACCATGTGTTGTGAGGGAAATCTCCTTACGGACTAGCAAATAGGGTTAGACTTTGCATGAATATATGACCTATAGAAAATCTACTTTCTACCTTCGTTCCCAGACTTAAATCCCATTTCTTTTTAGTAAATGCATGGCTAGATCAACCTACCTCATTCTGGGCGTTTGATGTCGATCCCTTGTTGCACTTGATTACTTGTCCATGGTTCTCCTTTCCAATGTTGACCTACATACAAGACAAGAAACAATTACACATGCATACTACCTATAGAATAACGGGTTAGAAATTCAAACATGTACTTAGCAAATTATGAATAACTCATGAATTGGGACGGGAAAAGCACTTTCTTTATTACTTTGAATGAGTCAACCTACAAAAGTTGAGACTGGAAACCACTCCATGAACCTGATCCTGGGCTCCTCTTCGACTGTCCTCCAACTACTTTGCTTGGTATCTCCTTTGGCACAAGGAAGGCTAAAGGGTTGGGACAATGGGAATACACAAATGGGCAGAGTTTCTTCGCTATATTTTTCCTCTCCCAAATGGAACCCCTACCCCTTCTTTTATAGGCTAGAAGGAGATAGGTATTTGGATGAACCCTCGACCGTGCATGGATGGGAGTTTCAGTTAACTCACCCATAGCTTTTGTGTTCTGTCAGGAACTTTCCTTTTTTCGTGCTTTTGTCAGTCCACACGGGCTGTTTTGGGTCAGCCAGCGTGTACACGCATGCAGTAATGGAGTAGGGCGCGTGGGCCTTTATAAAAGAGGTTTTTTAAAGATTTTTTCAGCAGTGTTTTGGCAAAGAAGGGATATGAGATGGCCTGATGCCAGGTAAGCATGTGTGGTGCAATTTAGGGTTATAAAAAATGCCCCCTAATGTGTGAGGTCAAAAGAGCATCTGATGGATGAAATACATTACCAATCTTTACTGATGTGCCGAATGATTGAGCCCAAGGATCAAGAACCAAAAGGTGTTGTCTGCAAAATAACAAATGTATCACCGAGGTTGGCATACCCATGCTCGGGATAAAGTAGAAACATGGCTACCAATCAAATACACTATAGATCCATGTCATATAACTATATAAAGAGTAGCCGCGAACAATACACAACAGAGCTACATATTGAAATCGAAAAGATATGCATATAAAGTATCCATCTTCTAGAAGTTGATATAGCCTGATGGCTGGAGATGAGATCTTCAGAGCTTGAGAAACAACTTCAAAATCTTCAAAATTCGAGTAGGAGTGTAATATGAGTGTACGAATTCACTAACTAGAGGTCTTCGACGACTCGTCGGTCTTGGACTTGATAATCTTGATGATCAGACTGGAGGCCTCAGTGATTTTGAACAAGGACTTGATTGGATATTCAGGATGGCCGGGTATGAGGGCAAGAGACATATTGTAGAGGGTTTGATTCAGGCTTGGGGACAAACTTCCCCTGGGCAATCGCACAACAAATGATAAGACTCGGGCAACATGGCATTAATCATAAGTCTACGAAGCAAGAGGCAACACAAACTCTCCATATGTTTGGAAGGATAACCAAACGGTGAAGGACACAACTCTATATAGAAAGAAAAATATTCCTAAGTTCGTACTACATCCCATATTCTGATGAACAAATGGACATACGTGCTTTATCCAAGGGCGACTCATTATGCTGCCAATAAAGAAAATACTTTTCCCTTCCTCTTTTTGGGGTATATTTGATTTTTTTTGTCCTTTTCAATAGTTGTGGAAAAAGAATAAAGGAATATTACGTTACAAAGGAGGAACAAGTGTTGCAAACATACACGTTCAAGGCACAAGGAAAAGACTGATGTTCAAAATAATGATACATGGGAAAAAATCCTCCGGGGGCCAAAGGTGTTAAAACACAGAAGAAAACTGTTACAAGGCTGATATATAAGGTATGCAAATGTGGTTAACAAAACAAACAATCGTAACGTCCTTCGATGTAAGTTTAACGAGCCCAGAGGAGGTAAGCTCGGTGGTTTTCATATTTAGAGAGTCTGAAAAAACATAAAAGGAGACTCCATTGGGGTACCTTTTTCGAAGGTAGTCTAGTCAGTTCGAAAAAATGGGTAAACTAGCACCGACAAGACGTCTATTCAAAACCATTTTAACAAGTGTGATCAAGACAATATCACTTGGCCATTTTTTCATTTTTAAGGAGTCTGAAAAAAGATTAACTATGGACTCCGTCAGGAATGTTCTTATGGACCAATTTAACAAGTGTGAAAGAATAAGGTCACTCGACAATCTTTTTCATTTTAGGGAGTTTGAAAAGAGCTTAACTATGGACTCCATTGGGGTTCCTTCTTCGTAAGTTTAGTCCCTCAGGCCCAAAAAAGGGATAAATTATACCTGAGAGTACTCTTCTATAGAGCTGAAGTTCCATAGAGTATACCTTTGTTCGTACAGTTGACCGTCCGGACCGAAAAATGGGTAAACTACTGTCAGACAGACGTGACTTCAAATTTTAGTTTAACGAGCGTGAAAGGCCACAAGATCGCTCGATAATATTTTCATATTTAGAGGGTCTGAAAAGGGCTTAAAAGAAGACCCGTTATATTTTGGGAGTCCTAAGGGTCTTTTGTGTCTTATGGATCATGTGTACAAATAATGTATTTAAATGCTTATGTTAATGTTCTTTCATATGTGTGCAAGATGCCAATCTAAAATTTGATTAGCTAGAGTATCTGTAAGTTGGTTTAATCTCCTAGGAACATGAAAATATGTAATATAATCAAAGTTTCATTCTAAGAGACGTACCCTAGGGAATCATCGGTGTAAAGTTGGATCATGAACCCAGTATACTCTGTTTAACTGAGACACAACCAGTTGAGTGTCGAGATTGATCCAGAGATGAGAGATAACCCAATGACAAAGCGTCACAAAATAATTCAATAACTGCACTATACTTGGCAACATTATTTGTGGTGTCACCTAAGCATATACCTGTGGAAGATAACAACTGGCCTTGAGGTGTAAATATTACCCAAGCTGCGGAGGCAAGCCTCCGAGTGTGTCGACTAGCACTGTCTGCATACCCAACGAACACATCAGAATCACTTGACATCTTCCACATAACATCAATGATATGTCCATAACACTTAAAAGAAACTAAAAAGTAATAGTACAAAGACTATACATATGTTACAAAAAGTTACCCACGGTGACTTGCCTATGAGTAATACTTCTTGAGGTAGAGCCCATTTCTAGGCTCCGCCAAAGCATTCCCTTCGAAATCAACCAGAAGATAGGTGCCCTTTTTCTAATACCTCTTTTATGATGAAAGGCTTGAACCACATGGGTTTGAATTTTCCTGCCCCTAGGGGGTCCTTATCTTGGTCATAGACTAGGACAAGGTCGCTTTCAGATAAAAGCTGAGGATGAATGGACCTATCATATTGACACTTGACCTTATGTTTGTGAGCCTCGTTGGCCAGGGTCACATCATGACACTGTTCATTGAGATTCTCAAGGTATACTAACCATTCTTTGAGTGTAGAAGTGTTTGGAAATAATTTTACTACCGATTTTACTGCCGCCAACCCATAAATGAGTTGAAAAGGTGAGAAACCAGTTGCAGTCTTAACGGATGTTCGGTAAGCCCATATTTCCGAGTATAGCATCAAATGCCAATTTGACTTGGCTGAGTTGATAGTTCACTGTAAAATAGTCTTAAGAGTTCTGTTTACAACTTCCACCTGCCCATTGGCTTGGGGGTAGTAGGGTGATAATGTTCTTTCTGTAACCCAAGATTTGATGTTAATTCAATCATCATCTGATTTTGAAAGTGACTGCCATGGTCAGTGGCAATCTCTCCCGGGACGCCAAACCTTGCTATGATCTGGTTGAATAAAAAGAGAGTTAAAGTCTCTCCATCATCTTTAAACTTTGGCATAGCTTCAACGCATTTTGTGAAGTAGTCAACAACTACGATGATATAGTGATGCCCCCTTGCTGAAGGGGGGTTGCCTGTGGTGTAATCAATCCCCCACTTGGTGAAGGGACCAACGGTGATGATAGGAAACATACGAGCGGGATGTGCCCTCATCTTCCAAGAGAAGATTTGGCACGGATGGCACTTCTTGACCAATTTGATACAATCTTTGATAAGTGTCGGCCAAAAGTAACCTGCTCGTAGAATATTTTGGGTTGTTTCCAACCCAGACAAATGACCGCCACAAGCTCTGGTATGGAAATCGTTAAGCGCGATAACTGCCTCCTCATGAGTGAGACATCGACGTAGGATGCAATCTACACCTCTCTGATACAACGTATCATCGAGTATGAGATAATTCTTAGCCTGATGGCGTATACGTCGACGCTCATCATGAGAAGTAGAAGAGGGGCACTTCAAAGTCTGGAGATAGATAAGTATATCTCTGTACCAGGGATCCAAAGATGTGATCGAAAACATATCTCCTTGGATAGGCGGTTCTTCAGGCACAACGTCACCTGACTCAACCGAAAGTTCTGAAATAAGCTCTGCAAAGACCAGTGACTTTTTGGACTTTGCTGAAATGAAGTCTAAGTCAAAGTCCTGGAGGATGACTATCCATCTACTGATTTTTCTGCATATTACCCATCGTGTCAACATGTATTGGAATGGATTCACAACAACAATGACGGTGGTCTTGTGAAACAGAATGTAATGACAGAACCATTGAACCGCATGAACTGCTGCCAAGGCAAGTTTTTTGATATGAGAATAATTGAGTTCTGGTCCTACGAGGCCTCGACTCAGGTAATAGATCATGTATTCTGAGAACAAGTCATCTTCTTGAACTAAAACCATGCCAATGGTTGACTCTGCTGTAGCCAGATATAATAAGAAATATTTGTTATAGTTAGGTGGCCAGAGCAAAGGGGCAATTGTGAGGGCATGTTTTAATGCATCGAAAGAGCATTGAGCGGCATCATCCCAGTAAAAAGGAATGTCTTTCTTCAGTAAGCGCATAAAGCCCTTGGTGATTTTGGCATAGTTGGCGATGAAGCATCGTAAAAATTTCGCCTTGCCTTGTAGACTCTGAAGTTGAAGGATTGTGTGTGGGGGGGGCAACTGGATTATTGCCTCCACCTTGAGAGGATTGACCATGATCCCTATTATTGATATGATGAAACCTAACAAACGTCCTGACGTTACGCAGAAGCTTCACTTATTTGGATTAAAGCGAATCCAAAAGTAGCGACAACGTTCAAAGATAAGTCTAAGGTGTGTGGTATCATCTGTTCTCTTGCAAGATAGTGATGCTAAATCATCTAGATAGGCCTCGACTATATGCTTGAGGTCATGGAAAGCAAAAGACATGGCCCGCTGAAAGGTTGTTCCAGCATTTTTAAGACCAAAAGGCATCGTATGATATGCGAATGTACCCCAAGGACAAATGAATTCCATTTTGTGTTGGTCTTCGGGTTTGATTTGTATTTGATTATATCCAAAAAAACCGTCCATGAAAGAAAAGGCTTCGCAACTAGCACATTCATCAATGATCTGGTCTATGAATGGTGTTGGAAAATTATCTTTGGGACATGCCTTGTTCAAATCACGGAAATTGGTACATACATGAATCGTGCCTTGTTTTTTATTAAACGACACAGGATTTGACACCCATTGAGTCAAATGGATAGGATAGATAAAACCTGCCTTTATCAATTTCTCAACCTCAACCTTAATGGCTACTACTTTCTTAGGATTAATTGGATGAAGCTTCTGCTGAACAGGCTTGGCATCAGGATATGTTGTAATCTCATGTTCAACTATTTTTGGGTCAATACCTGGAATTTCCTCATAAGACTAGGCAAAAACGTCACAGAAATATTTGAAAAGATCTGTGTAGATTTGAATCTCTTCGAGGGAGCAGTCATCTCCGATGAAAACATTCTACACAATGCTAGGGTTTCGGGAGATATTGATCGATATAGAGTTTCAGCGATAGTTGCCATATTCCCCTTAGCATAAATTTCATGTGTAGCTAAGAGATTAATAGGGCATGACTGATCTCCCGTCATGGTCATGGTGAATTCTCCTGCTTCGATTCATCTTAACTCTGGGAGAAAATATGATCTGTGATGAAGATCTTCCCAAGGTTTGTCCGGACTAGTCATTGCTTCGATTACTGCTTCGTTAGAAGGCAAGACTAAGTATAACGAATCAATGTTAACGAGAGAACCCTAAGCCAAAATAGGCTCTAGAAGTGGATCTAACTCTTGTGCAAGAGTCAGATCAGTGTTAGCTAAAGCTTGCTAGACTAAAGAGTAAGCTACTTCAGCTGCAGACAAGGGCATGGACATGCTCGGGTGCCCTGTCTCATCCATCGTGGCCGATGGGGAAGGAAGGATCCATGGATACTCAAAGTAAGTCATGCGAAATGACAAAACTTGAAAAATCGCAACCTTATGGTGATTGGATATAAATTTGATATCGCCGTGAGGGGGCGGGTAATCGAAGGTACCCATCAAGGATGGGCACAAACCAACTCCTATGTTGACAACACCTGGTTGAGGATTATCAATCATAGGGACCGTGGATGCCCCCAAAGCAGGGTCAGGTCTGGAGAAAGACAATTAATCGATGGTCACTATCCAACCCTCGTGTGGAAACAACAAGACCCGGAAAACTGTAGCAACCACAACTTGCATAGTATAAGTCCAACTCCTTCCTAACAAGAGGTTATAGTCGAGGGGAGCATCGACTACCTCTACTTCGACACACGCGATCTTCCCTCCTAAATGCAGGGGGAAAGAAGGAATGATGCCATGTGGTCGGAAAGAATGATCGTCGAAAGCAGTGAGGAGAGTAGGTGACAGAGACAAAACGGGTTGGCCAATGGCCTTCCAACATGCCAACGACATAACGCATGTCAAGGTGCCCTCATCAACCACCGTGTGGAATATATTCCGAGTAAAAAAATTTCATGGGATAAGCCACTACTATCTGAAATGCTATGTGGTAAGGCAGACGAGGTTTTAAGTCAGTTGTATCCAACATGATTGTACCCAAATTACAAGCCTTGGTAGAGCCTAAAGAGGTTAACAAGGATTTCCTCTGAGAAGGGAAGCTTTGGAGGACTTCCAAAGAAGACATCTCACAAGGGGTTTGTGATAAATATTCCACCACAGAGTAGTTCTAGGCAGCCCTTGAGTTTGGGTTATGAGAATCTTTTTTAAATGCACCTTTGGGAATGTGTGTCATTGTTTCTCCCAATGTCTTCTCAATCTGTAGAGGAAGAGATGGGAGGTCAGCTTCTTTACCCTTCTCATAAGTGCTTGGTTTACTATAGTTGTGCGCTCTAGTCGATATAAATGCATCACCCCTAACCATATATATGTTCACAGATGTGGGGTTGTTCGGAGACGGGCATGGTTCTTGGCTGCACCCTTCGGTGCTTGTAGATGCTTGAGTTAGATTTTTCCCATGCTGAAATGGATTAGTCAACATAGCCTGCTGTTGCTGCGTCACAAACTTTTGGGCCTCTGCAAGTCGAGGACATAGATGGGTCAGGTGGTCTTCCACGCACAAGTAGCATTGGATACCTCGCCTTCCGTTTTTCAATGTTGTCCCCGCCAAGATTATCGGTGGATTTTTTATCCCCCTTATCCTTTTTTCGTTGTTTTTTCTTTCCTTCAGGATGTTGGGTGGCCTTTGGGTTAGTCAATTGCACTATGTGTACCTTCGACGTTTGGGTAGGGGGAGCAGCGAAAGCAATAGTTTGACTGGCTGTTGTGTGTTATATAGATAACTGTTGCAACTGATTTGTCAATTTCTCAGCGGGCTTTGTTTGTGCTGAACCAACAATACCATCGGCATGTGGTCCAACTCTCTGTCTAGTTTTATCCAGTATTTAATGTGGCACATCTGTCAAGATGTTGTATAATAAACCGGACTGAGAATAGATGAGCTCAAACTGTTGAGCCCTCATGATGGCATCTTCTTTGAAGAAAACTCCCGACGTCGTGACATCTTTGGATAACTGCAGGACCAAAGACTTAAGGAACCACTAAAGCAGGAATGCTGGTTGGACTGGCACCTTGATTAAACTCTTCCAGCATCTCCATTCTCAGATGT
>JASDQU010106241.1:25657-37753 GCA_032191745.1 Picea mariana
TTCATACTAATATAGCAATCAACAAATTTGTTGGTGCCCATTTGAGAGTTTGGTTATAGAAGGGATACAATGCCCATTCCTTGTTGATTTTTGCTTGTGTTGTGTTTGCCAAAATTTTGATCATGTGCTTTGGTGTTGTAGTTCAAGGTTCTCATGGGCCTGGTTTTTGGATTATGACTAGATAATAGATTCAAGATCTTAGCACTTTTTGTATGATCTTAAAAAATATACAGGACCTGCCTTGCCTTTTAATGCAGGCTTTGTGGAGCAAATGTAATATGTACTTCATTTAACTAGTTTTGCTTGATTAATGAAATTACCAGAATTCTTTTTTGGAAATATTTTGAAAAAAGAAGAATATATATGCTAGTTGAAGTCAAATGGAAATATGCTATCAATCACAGAAAAATAAATTTCAAGTTCGACATTGTTATACTTACGCTCAAATTGACAGTACATTAAATTTATTTCAACAACCCTCCATTGATTTCTCTTTAGATTTTCGATGCTTCTCTTACAAAAACACATCCTCAAAACTATAGATATGACTCACTTTCTCTATTCCTTGATTGCATTGCCTGTAGAGATGTGTAAACAACTTCATAATTGTTGTTGGTCCTAAAGTCTACCCCTAGCTGCTAAAGGGCAGAGCTAGGCCACCACAAGTTTGGAATGCTCGTTCTTTTCAATTTGTTTATTAGTTAGAGGGTTGGTTCACGAAGACAAGAGCATGACGAGATTGGCAAGATGATATGGATGAGGATTTTCCTTGCCTACTGTTACACCAATGTCAAACAAGTGACATAATAAAGGTAAAGAACGGAGGGAAACAACAAACCATTCAATGAATAATATGGTGCAAGAAGTATAATACTTAAAATAATGTTTCAACACATTAAACAATGTATCAAAAACATAATTACTGTGACAAGTTTCAATACAAACAAATCTTCATCAAAGCATTAATTTTTCTCATAGGCACCTGCCCCCCAGTCATCTGAACTAACCGATAGTTTGATCTACCAAATCAACCTCCCTATTATCGAATTGGCACAGGTGAATATTATGGGATTTGGAAATTGTTTTATGTAGATCTTGAATTGGGAAAAAATGTTGGTTATTTTAGTTTTTTTAAGGCATTATCACAATAAGAATGCAACATTATGCCAACCCACTATTATTTACAAAGGTGTTGATATCATATCCCTATTTAATATTGTGCATATATTAAAACTTGTCATATTTGAGAATATGCTTGCATATAAAAATGTTAAGTCATATATTTCATCTATTGCTTATGGTTTTGAGCAAAATTTGCGAGCCGAAAACACCCTTCAAATTGGAACTTGGTTTATATTTGGGCCACAAAAATACTATTAAAATAAATAATATGAATAATATTGAAATAAATATAAACAAATTCTCTTTAAACTTGAACCAGAGTTTGTGGAGCTCCAAGTATATTTCAAAGCTAAGAATGTTTTTCCAATAGTTAATGTGTTTCTATCGCTTGATAATTATTAGACTAAGTGTTGTTGTGTGAGGGATAAAGTTCTTTTATCCCTTTTTTTTCCCTCTTCTATACTTACCTGTTTTTTCCTTTTCTTCTTCCCCTCTATTATCCCTTTTCAGTTCTATACTTAGTCACATTTCTATGATCGTGAGTTCCTGGGTTGGCGGACTGACATATCCTCATCTCCATCTATATCCTCACATCTCAAGTCTGACTGACTATCGTTCCTTTTCATACTTCGCCAATTTTATGACCGCGGGTTCCTAAGTTGGCGCTATCGAACTCTCATGCCCCGTGTTCTGTGATATACATCTTGCACCCAAAACTTCTGTGATCTACAGTTCAACCCCAGACTCCTTGAACTCTCAAGATTCATCTACCTACGATGAGTCCGTCTGACCGCCCCGTCTTTCCATACTTAGTCGATTCTTCACCTTATGTTGTCACAGATTCATGGGTTCACGGATTCTCGGGTTCACAAAAGTTTCAAAGTATTTTTCTCTCCCATCCATCCCTGCCACCTTTGCACCCTTCCCAATGCACATTAATTATGCTTTTACTAGTGACAACTCACCACATAGGTTTGAAAAGATTGACGTTAATAAGTAAAAAGCTGGAGGACATCTCCCATTAAAACACATCAAACCAAGATTTACGGGAGATTATATTATCATCCTCCAATGTTCATTTTAAATACTATCACGACACAATTATTGTCACAGGTTGCAATACAAACAAATCTTTATCAAAGCATTATCTTTTCTCACAGGTACCCCAAGTGCACCCTAGTCACCTGAACTGATCGATAATCGGATTTACCAAATCAACCTCCCTATTATCGAATTGGGAGAGGTGAATATTATGAGCTCTAAATTTTTTTTTGTGTGTATCTTGAATTGGCAAAAATTGTTGGTCATTTTAGTTTTTTTAAGGCATTATCATAGTAAGAATGCAACATTATTCTAGCCCATTGTTATCTACAAAGGTGTTGACGTCATGTCCCTATTTAATATTGTGCATATATTACATCTTGTCATATTTGAGAATATGCTTGCATATAAACATGTTAAGTCAAATATTTTGTCTATTGCTTATGGGTTTGAGAAAAATTTGTGAGCCGAAATCACCCTTCAAATTGGAACATGGTTTACATTTGGGCCAGAAAATAATATTAAAATAAAATAATATGAATAATATTGAAATAAATATAAACAAATTCTCTTTAAACTTGAACTTGAGTTTGTCGAGCTCCAAGTATATTCCATAGCTGAGAATGTTTTTCCCATAGTTAATGTGTTTCTATCGCTTGATAATTATCAGACTAAGTGTTGTTGTGTGAGGGATAAAGTTCTTTTCCCTCTTCTATACTTACTCATTTTTCTCTTTTCTTCTTCCCCTTTATTATCCCTTTCTGGTTCTATACTTAGTTGCATTTCTATGATCGCGAGTTCCTGGGTTGGCAGACTGACAGATCCTCATCTCCATCTATATCCTCACATCACGAGTCCGACCGACCACCGTTCCTTTCCATACTTAGCCAATTTTATGACTGCAAGTTCTCGGGTTGGTGCTATCGAACTCTCGTGCCCCGTGTTCTGTGATATACATCTTGCACCCAAAAATTCCATGATCTACAATTCGACCCTGGACTCCTCGAACTCACAAGCTTCACTCTACCTACGATGAGTCCGTTTGACCGCCTCACCTTTCCATACTTAGTCGATTCTTCACCTCCTGTTGTCACATATTCACAGGTTCACAGACTCCTAGGTTCACAAAAGTTTCAAAGAATTTATCGCTCTTGTCCATCCCCGCCACCTTCGTTCCCTTCCCAATGCACATTAATTATGCTTTTATTAGTGACAACTCACCACACAGGTTCGAAAATATTGGCATTAATAAGCAAAAATATTGAATCCATCTCCCATTAAAATGCATTAAACCAAGATCTACGGGACACAATTACTGTCACAGGTTGCAATACAAACAAGTCTTCATCAAAGCATCAACTTTTCTCACAGGTACCCCAGGTGCACCCCAGTCGCCTGAACTGACCGATAATTTGATCTACCAAATCAACCTCCCTATTATCGAATTGGTAGAGGTGAATATTATGGAATATGAATTTTTTTTTGTGTGGATCTTGAATTGGGAAAAAAATGTTGGTTATTTTAGTTTTTTTAAGGCAATATCACAGTGAGAATGCAACATTATCCTAGCCCATTGTTATCTACAAAGGTGTTGACGTCATGTCCCTATTTAATATTGTGCATATATTACAACTTGTCATATTTGAGAATATGCTTGCATATAAAAATGTTAAGTCATATATTTTGTCTATTGCTTATGTGTTTGAGAAAAATTTGCAAGCCGAAAACACCCTTCAAATTGGAACATGGTTTACATTTGGGCCACAAAAATACTATTAATATAAAATAATATGAATAATATTGAAATAAATATAAACAAATTATCTTTAAACTTGAACCTGAGTTTGTCAAGCTCCAAGTATATTCCATAGCTGAGAATGTTTTTCCCATAGGTAATGTGTTTCTATCACTTGATAATTATCAAACTAAGTGTTTTTGTGTGAGGGATAAAGTTATTTTATCCCTTTATTTTCCCCGTTCTATACTTACCTGTTTTTCCCTTTTCTTCTTCCCCTCTATTATCCCTTTTTGGTTCTATACTTAGTCGCATTTCTATGATCACAGGTTCCTAGGTTGGCGGATTGACAAATCCTCATCTCCATCTATATCCTCACATCATGAATCCGAATGACCATCGTTCCTTTCCATACTTAGCCAATTGTATGACTACGGGTTCCCAGGTTGGCGCTATCAAACTCTCATGCCCCGCTTTCCGTGATATACATCTTGCACCCAAAAATTTCATGATCTACAATTCGACCCTGGACTCCTCGAAATCACAAGATTCACTCTACCTACGATGAGTCTGTTTGACTACCCCGCCTTTCCATACTTATTCGATTCTTCACCTCCTATTGTCACATATTCACGGGTTCACGAACTCCCGGATTCACAAAAGTTTCAAAGAATTTATTGCTCTCGTCTATCCCCGCCACCTTCACGCCCTTCCCAATGCACATTAATTATGCTTTTGTTAGTGACAACTCACCACACAGGTTTGAAAAGACTGGCATTAATAAGCGGAAATCTCGAGGACATCTCCCATTAAAATACATTAAGCCAAGATTTACGGGGGATTATATTATCATCCTCCAACGTTTATTTTAAATACTATTAGGACACAATTACTATCACAGGTTGCAATAAAAACAAATCTTCATCAAAGCATTAGATTTTCTTATAGGCTTCCCAGATTCACCCCAGTCGCCTGAACTGACCGATAGTTCGATATACCAAATCAACCTCCCTATTATCGAATTGGCAGAGGTGAATATTATGGGATCTGAATTTTTTTTTGTGTGGATCTTGAATTGGGAAAAATTGTTGGTTATTTTAGTTTTTTTAAGGCATTATTCCTTTCCTTTCCATACTTAGTCGATTCTTCACCTCCTGTTGTCACAGATTCACGGGTTCCCGGACTCCCAGGTTCACAAAAGTTTCAAAGCATTTTTCGCTCCTGTCCATCCCCACCACCTTCATGCCCTTCCCAATGCACATTAATCATGATTTTATTAGTGAAAACTCACCACACAGGTTCAAAAATATTGGCATTAATAAGCGAAAAGGTCGAGCACATATCCCATTAAAACACATTAAACCAAGATTTAGAGAAAATTATATTATCATCCTCCAGCCTTCGTTTTAAATACTATCAGGAGAAAAGGAACGTTCTCATCACCTTATGGCTATAGCTCGGCAACATTTCTATGGAGATACGTTGAATATTTTCGGGCGTGAGGACCAGAGTTTTCAGTGGTCCAGAGCTTATTACTACTACTCATCCCCTTCTTCCCAGAAGGAAGTTATTTGGATGTCTGGAATTGCGCGAGCAGGTTGTGTCCCCGAAGTTTTTGATTGTAAGGAGTTGGTCACCTGGTGTGCTAAGAATTATATTATGAACCAACGGATTATCCAATTGCAGGACCATTCCCGAGTCTCCCTATCGCCTCAAGTATTTTGAAAGATGTTAAGACTTCCCAAGCCAACGCTTACTTTCAAGGGCAAGGATTGCAGGGAGTTCTTAAAAAAGCACGATAATGGATTGGACCTCTTACCAAAATTATTAGAGGACCTAGCGGTCGTCCCCAAGGACATCACCAGATTATAGGTTAGTGCATTCAAAAACCCTTTCCGAGAAATTGCATGTCTTTTCACAAGGATAACAGGACAAGAAAGTACAACCAACATCTCTCGAATGATTCTATATATTTTGTATTTTACAGTGAAGGAACAAGCCATCTTCGATTGGGGCAAGTTGATTTCCATTGAAATCTCTTCCTAATTATCGCAATACAAAAGGCAAAAGAAATTCTTTATGTCATCTTATTTAATTTTCGTGATAATGCATTACTGTCCATTCCCTAGATTATCTCTGCATAAGAAGGTAAACTGTGAATTTGACCTAGTAACCTTCTGGTATCAGACATTATGGAAACATAAGGCCTCTCAACATTTTTATAAAGTCTTTAATGATTTTGTCTCAGTTTTTAAAGGGTTGATATTTGGAAAGGATTTTTCCCAGATGTCTGACCAGGCCTGCAAGTTCTTGGATAATAAGGGGACACTGGAACAAATGGAGAAATATAATTTTACAAGGATTTTTGGATCCAAAGAAAATCCTTCCTTCCTTCCATGTCACATATCTGATACAATGTTTTTTGTTGAGATAGAAAGGCAATACACATACTGGCTGCATTTTTTCCATGAAAAGAGAAAAAAACAATTGATGCCTCTACCTTGGAAAGTCGAGGATTTCATATTTAGGAATATGAACAAGATTGATGAATTCACGGACCACTTCCACATCCTCAATTTGAAATATGCTGAAAAAGTAAAAGGGTTCGACCCTAATGGTATTTTTGTAGAACACCTATTGGCTGTCAGTTTCAACAATTCTTTCATTAACGCTATCCTGAATGAAGATGAAGACAACGCCTCAAGAAGTCCTTCTCATGACATTGACGACCTGGAGACAATACTCAACACCAATGAGTCATACAAGCAGAGACGAAAAGGTCTGGGTGAGAAACGTGCCTAATCCCCGACTGCCACACCCAAGACTAGAGCATCTTGGAGTAGCGCTCCAACGACCTACCCAAGTAAGAAAGTCACACACAGTTCTTTAGGTGGCAGAGGGGATAAGAACCCTTCCTCTGACAAAATTGAAAGTTCTCATAAACTCCCCGTGAGAAAGAAACATAAAAACATTGTGCAAGAAAAGGAGGGATTGAGGGGAGAAAGTGATATCCACAATCTCTCCCTCGAAGATATGGAACTAGAAATTGACATTGATAAAGTGTTCCCCAATGACGACCAACTAGAGAGAACTACTCCCCATAACCCTTAGATGGAAATAATTGGGATCGAGACCTTTTACGAAGAAGAGTCTTTTGCATTTTAGAGCGTTGTTTTTTACAGTGAATCCAAAAAATTGATTATTGAAAAAAGAGATGTAAAGAATAAAAAGGGGAAATCTCGTTCAGAGATTAACCTACAAAACATTCAACCTTCCCAGATCTCCTAGGTACACTGAGCAACTGGAGATGCTCTAGACAACTCTATTGATGGCCTTGAAGTGGAGAATGTCAGGTTAAAGGAGAGAATCAAAGAATTGGAGGGAGCTCTAATGCCCCTTCCAATGTTGGCTAGTCCTTTAGCAATGATCGAGCCTACCACACCTGTGTCAAAGTTAAAAGGATCAACAAGCCTTCTCACATCATCCCGAGGCTATGTGGAAAAAAATATAAAGAGAAGAATGGAATTAATAACAGAGGCTTGGGAAATGTCAAAGAGTATGGTCTCTTTTGGAACAAGAGCACATGCTTTTCATGAATATCTACAAGCAGATTTGAAAAACGAGCAAGGTTTGTACCTCGATGTAGTTGTACCATTTGGTGTTAAAGTTACTAGTATGACATAGTTGAAAAGAAGAGAGGAGGATCTGCCTTCCACGGATCGAATAAAGAAACTAAACACATGCTAGAAAGAAAAGGTAAAAAACCTGATTGGTATCGTTCAAGCATGTAGCCAGGCCATATCTAGAAGAGACAAATTATTCAAGAAGCTAACTAAGATAGATCTAGCTGGCAGCACCAATGGAGTCCAAGACTCGAAATTGATATTCAACTCGTTTTTTTTAACCAAGCAAGCATTTGATGAACAAGTTGAGATCTTTAAAGGGTTTTCATTTGAAAATTTCTATGACATTCTTGAATATGGTGAAGATGACGTGCAAAAATGGCTACTTGATTATTCGATTAAAAAAAAAGATATTGAAGAAGCATTTCACAACATCTCTATTGATATAAGGGACTTGGAAAGTGAACTCTTCAATATAAAAATCTGGCATGAAATCAATGTGGTGCCCATGAAGAGCTACATCGAGGAGTGGTTCAAAAAGGCTGTCGACAAGCTTACCAATGAAGGACAAAGGACAATTGAGAGGATTCCCATAACCGCCGAGGAAAGCCATAAAAGGACATCAGGGAGAAAATGACAAGGCATGCGATACCATCATAGTAAGTTCATACTGATCACATTCTATTGTCTTTGTCAATCTCTTCATCCAGTGACTCTACCTCTTTAAATAGAAAGGTTTAACCAAGGACTGACAATTTTCTCTTTCTTCTTGCCAGTCTTGCTGTCTTCCACAACCCAATTTCTTCTTTCTACAAGCTTCGTTCTTATACATATTTTCTTTATGGTCCACGGGAGCCCCAATCCTAGTCAGTATGCCAAACGCATTTAAATTTAGAGAATATGTATTGAACTATATATTTTTTAGAAATTCCAAGAAAGCTATTTTTAGAATAACCTCGACAGTATTTTGTAACCCAGTTTATCTGAATATAACATATTTGAGATTGTTGTATCATTATCTTGTGCATGCAGATCATTTTCTTTTAATTTTTATGTGATCAGATATCATTAGCCCTGCTATGATGGATGTGAGAAAGTTCTATTTATTTACTTTACATATACAAATGTGTGCATCTCCCGGTCCATTCACATAAATTCTCTTTTTACAAGAAAATTAAAAAACATTTTCCATTTTATGTTATATCTATTTTACTTTGATTTGAGGGACTTCTTTAAAGCTCCCACATTTTACAAATTTATGGTGTTTTACAATGTTTAACATTGTTTCATTGAATTTTTGTAATCCTAAAAAAAAATTAAATCATTTTTCGTGACTACGTATTAGTTAACATGTTGAATGCAAATTTATGGTGTTTTACAATGTTTAATATTGTTTTATTGAATTTGTATTTTTTTTTTTAAATTAAATCATTTTCCTGTACAACTAATGATAGATGAATTGAACCTCTTTCTACAAGAATTTAAGAGGATCTTTGATCCATAATTAAAAATGCACGATTGGGTTTTTTTTCCCTTCCCAATACTTCCATTTAAATAAAAGCTACTCTATTGTGGCATTTGTAGATTTCACTCCTTACATTTTACATGCAAGAATAATTTGTAATAGGGTGTCAAATTCAAATATAAAATTTTGTTGAGCATGTTTCCAACAGATTCCAACACATGTGTGAATTTATAAATGACATAGTTTTGTGGCCACTAGCCCTCTAACAAAGATAACAAATCAGTGGACATATACAACATGGAAACTTAGTTTATCAATCATGATAAACTAAAGTATATAAACTTATATCTAAAGTATTAGCCAACAACCGTATCTTTCGAGGGCTCTTTCGCTCAAATAGTTTGGCTTCCTAGAGGGGCATCAAATACATGATGCGATTGGCACTGCACATGAGTGTATACATAGTATAAAAAAGAAAAACAAAAAAACTCTTATTCTTAAGCTAGATCTTCAAAAATCTTACGACTGTGTAAATTGGGATTTTCTGAGATTGATATTAATTCAAGGTGGATTTGGTGAGTTGATGTCAAACTAGATTATGACATGTGTGAGTTCATCATCTCTTGCTGTTCTGATCAATGGAGAGGCCACAAATTTCTTCAGAAGTGGTCGAGGCCTCCGACAGGGATGTCCTCTGTCACCATTCTTGTTTATCCTGGTAATGGAGAGTCTAAGCTTGCTAATAAAATCAAGACAAAGAGATGGTTCCTTATCAGGAATATAAGTTTCCAGATTATGACATGTGTGAGTTCAACATCTCTTGTTGTTATGGTCAATGGAGAGGCCACACATTTCTTTAGAAGTGGTCGAGGCCTCCGACAAGGATGTCCTCTATCACCATTATTGTTTATCTTGGTAATGGAGAGTCTAATCTTGCTAATAAAATCAAGACAAAGAGATGGTTTCTTATAAGGAATAGAAGTTTCCAAATTCACAAAGATCCTTCATCTCTTATTTGTTGATGATGTTTTACTTTTGACTCTTGCTTCTGTGTAGGAATGGACAGTGATTATGGGACTCATAAATAAATTCTGTATGGATTCGGGATTAAAGGTGAACCCCTCGAAATATACAGTACATTATTTGGGTCTTATAGAAACAGAACTTGTCCCATTCAAGATTTGTATTCCGTATAATTTTATAGATCTTTCAGTGGGACTTAAATATCTCGGGTACTACCTAAAGGCCAGATTGCAAAAATCGAAAGACTGGTTATGGATTATAAACAAAGTGGAAAAGAGAATCAATCACTGGAGTTATAGATGGTTTTCATTGGGGGGTAGGTATACTTTATGCAAAGCTGTCTTGGAGAGCCAACCAGTTTATTGGTTTTCACTGGCTTTAGTACCGCAGTCCATTATCCATAAACTAAGAAAATTACTTTTTAACTTTCTCTGGAATGGGAGTGCGAACACAAACCATTTCCATCTCAGTCGTTGGGAGACATTAGCCCTCCCTAAAAATCTGGGGGGATGGGGTTTTCTAAACATTTTCACATTCAACAAAGCCTTGGCTGCGTCGATGCTCCAGAGAATTTTAACAAAAAAAGGACTTTGGCAATCTGTTTTAAAGGAGAAGTACTTCCCTTATTCGACTGTGAAAAATTGGCTGCGATCAACGACTTTTCAACATTGTTTGACATCCAAAATATGGAACAATCTCTTAAAGGTGGTCCCTTTGATCACAAACTGGCTTTGGAACCGGTCACCTGGTGGACTTATGTAGAGACAGGATCTTGGGAATTGGTGAGGCTTCTCTTTTATCAAATTCTCTTTTAAATGCTCTTAGTCTTAAATGTGTTACAATCCTAGCACAGGCAAGGAGACCACAAGAGCAAGATTCTTTAATAACCTTGTGACTTAGCAACGAGGATCTATCACTCACAGGAAACACGACAGATGAATGGGACCGGTATAGGCAAGCCCTTCAAGCTTTAGGAGTAACTCTAACTGACAATGAAGATGAGATTATTTGGACGAGAGGAGATTCTTTAGGTTACTTGTCGACAAAGAATGTCTATGCGGCCTTAACTTCCACACTTAATTTACAAACTTCCACAGGATGGCGCAATAATTTATGGACCTGGAACATTCAATTGAAAATCAAACTATTTGTATGGCTCGCGGCTGAGAACAAAATATTAACGTGTCAAATATTACAACACAGAGGTTGGCAGGGGCCTGGGCGTTGTCATTTGTGCATAGAAGCGAATGAAGAAAATGAACATCTGTTCATACACTGTGATTTCATGAAATGTGCTTGGCAAAAAATCATCACTAGTAAGCATTATAATCAAACTTGGGCAGGGACAGTTCTTGAAAATTGTCTTAATAATTGGTACAAAAATAAGATTGTTCCTTCTAGTCTTGTAGGGTTAACTTGTTGGTTTATATGGCTCGAAAGGAATTCTTCGGTATTCGAAGGAAAGCTACCATCTGTTAGCACAGTGGTCATTAGATCTCTTGGTTCTCTACATAAACCTGTGGTAAAGATTGTCCCCTCAACTATTCGTTTAAATAGTCTTGACATCCCATTAGAGTTTCCTGTGGCCAATTTTTATGGAGCAGCTAAGGTTGATGGAACTTGCAGTGGCACGGGAGGTATAATTAGAGGCTCAACATCGACATTTTATAGATGGTCTCTAAATTGTGGCAAAGGATCTAATACTAAGGCAGAGCTGATTGGAGCGTGGGCAACTCTATATATAGCAAATCTATTGTCTCTTAACAAAATATAGATCCTGGGAGATTCAAAGGTAATCATAGACTGGTTAAATTATAAAGGTGATCTTCGAGTAAGCTCCTTAGAAGGCTGGAAGCAAAGAATTCAGATGCCGCGCAAAAAGTTTGAGGACATACATTTCTATCATATCTACCGTGATCATAACAAGGAAGTGGATGGACTCTCAAAACATGCATTACTAGCTCCAGAAGGAATCATCTCGCTATTTTCTTGGTCACTTGGTCGGTAAGGACCTCCTCGTCATATAAATATCTATTAGTGACCTTTGTCCTCCTTTGTTTTGGATTGCATTTTTGTAGTATTTTGAG
>JASDQU010106241.1:40082-50905 GCA_032191745.1 Picea mariana
TTATTATAGAGAAAAAGCAGGCGCGGATGAGAAATTAATTTATAGAGAAAAAGCAGGTGTGGATGAGCTTGTGACCGTTTGAGTTGGAGTGGGTATAAATTATTTTCAGACGCCCAACATCGAGCAGTTTCATTTCATCTTTCATATCTTTTGTATTCTTGGCTTGGCTTATTGTTCTTCTTATTTATTTGTTAGTCCGCGGCATGGCCATGTGCGTTTACAGTGTATTTTCTGCGACCGATTTTTTCATTTTTCTCTCGTGGATCTTTTATTTTTGATTTCTCTTTTGTGTTTGCATTGTTTGGCCGGTTGATTTTTCATTTTTCTTTTGTGTTTGCATTGTTTGGCCGGTCGATTTGATTCTGTTGCGGGATCCAGAGCAGAGGATAGGCAGATAGAACAACCGCTGGTAATTATTTTTAAGCAGGGTTTCAGGGTTTTAAGCGAATAATTATTTATGTGAAGTCGTATGCTATTGTTTTCTGGTTTAATTTGATTACATATACAAATATTTAAATTCTTACTAATAGATATATACAAAACGGGACCGAACCTGGGTTGGCTTAGGTTTTGGAGAGTTTAACATTTTTTAATTATTTTTATTTCAGGGTTTTAACTCTCAGGAGAAAGCTCATTGGCATTTCAATTCAGAGAGAGAGCCATGGCATTTCAATTCAGAGAGAGAGCCATTCAGGGTAAAGCTCTGTACTCGTACATTTTTTTTAATTTTTTTGGTGGGTGGCTTGCTTTTCAGGGTTTAGCCTGGTTAAGGATTTTCTTTTAAGAAACTTTGTCTGCTTCGGCCGCTAGTTTATTTTTTCATAATTTTTTCCTTTGGGCCCAAAATATAGTCTCTAATCTTTTTTTGTCTTTTAATCTTGATCTGTCTGACGCAGTTTTGCAGTTTACGGAGGTGTATGGATGACATGGATGTGGATATGGAAGATAAACAATACACTCAATCTCTTGCCTCTGTGTGGTTAATTGCAGAAGTTATCGTCGGCGACACGGCAAGGCGTCGCCTCACAGCCTTTCGCAGGTACACCGTACAACCTTTCGCTCGAGGCAGGTGCCATTTTCGTTTTTCGTGTTTTGCCAATATTGATTGAAATTTTAGATTTAGAAGTAGAATAGACAGAATTATAATTAGCCCGGAAGACATAGTTGTCACTTGTCATAGTTGTGTGACTACCCGTGGAGGCTCACTCAAATGATTGTGTTTGAGCTGTAGTTATGCTATACCCATTGATTGAAATTTTAGATTTAGAATAAGAATAGACAGAATTATAATTAGCTGTGATAGAAATAGTTGTCATAGTCGTGTGGCTACCCGTGGAGGCTTACTCAAATGATTGTGTATTAGCTGTAGTAATGCTATACCCATTAATGTTTTAGATGTGCCATCTGTTTTGGCATTTATTTTCTTTTTAAAGGGTTGTGGTGTGTATGTCGTTGTGAGGGTCGAGCCTCTTTTATTAGAAACTCACAAACCCAAAACCGTGGTAATTAAAACCGTTTGGAGTTATGGAAAAACACCGAAAAAGAGTATAATAATAAAAAATAGTCCATTCCTTAAGGGCATGGTCAATTTGGTTGAATATAAAAACAATAAATATAAATGACATTTAGTTTATTATGTAGCCATATTGTCTCATATGAAATATAAATTATTTTTTAATTACAATTTTTTAAATATTCCACACATATTTATCTAATAAAGAGATCATTAGGTTGAAGGTTGTATATTTTGATTTTCAATATTTATGATATGTTGGGTTATTTTGTAAATTTGTCCAAAACTTGTTTCACTTGGATTTTAGAATGCAAGTGAATGCAACTTATAACCTTTTTGTGTCTATATGGATCTTTAATCAAAATCTTTAAGCAAGATGCCTAATAAGGTGTCTCTTAAGGTACCCACATCAACACACTGAGAGTGAAACTCATAACCATTTCCTTGTGCTTCTAAAGGGTCATTCTAGTCTCTTCAAATTTTCATGAGCTATATTTAAACACAAGACAAAATTAAATTTGCATTTCAATATATATATATATATAGAGAGAGAGAAAGAGATCCTCCCGATTACAATCTCATTAGAATATTTGTAAATCCATGGAAGGTAGATGATAAATTGATATTTGTAAGTCCATGGAAGGTAGATGATAAATTGAAGTGTGACATAGCTTTCAAGTTATGGTTGTGTTGGAAGGTAGATGATAAATTGAAGTGTGACATAGCTTTCAAGTTAGGGTTGTGTTGGAAGGTAGATGATAAATTGAAGTGTGACATAGCTTTCAAGTTAGGGTTGTGTTGGAGTTTAGCTAGTTTAAGTTTATGAATTTACATTGATCATGAGTCATAACATATGTTAATTGCAAGATGTCACTAAGATGTACATACTATATAGTTAATGTAGTTTATGGTTACTAAGACTAACCTAAACTTACTAAKTCAAATTGTGAATTAGTACATACATCAATGAAGTATATACAAAATGACCTCTTTATTGAACTATTTCATTTTTATACATAGGTATAACCATGCCCAATTGTGAATTGGTACAATTGGTACATCAATGAAGTATATACAAAATGACCTCTTTATTGAACTATTTCATTTTTATACATAGGTATAACCATGCCCAAATGTTGGTCAAACATCATATTTACTTAAACACTATCAATTTATTAGAGAATAAGTATAATGGTTTTAGTCTAGTAATTTTTGTAAATGACTACAAGTAGCGTATACTATAAAGTAAGATGACAAAAATGTGTGACCACAAACAACTATACATTGGAGTAAGATTACATGGATATGCATAAAGAAATGATGACATGATACAAAAAAATTACATAAATTGATGTTGTTATTATAACATATCTTTTGTTAAAATTTGATAAGTGCATTTGCTTACATGTTGCATGATCCAAAATGATGGCACATGTGTCACATGTCTAAACTCAATGTTGTAAATGCTTAATCCCAATCGAGGGTTGTAGATTCTACTATTAACATAGCATTTGAGCTGGAAAATCCGTTTGTTTCCATCATAAGAGGAGAATAACCCCCAACTATTCTCTACATTTTGGTTGCTTGATATTCTCCCTTTTTTGAGGTATTGTGTTCCATTGAGGAAAAAATTGACTAAAAACAACTTATTAAAGTTGTTTAGGTACCACCCTAGGTAGATCGATACATAACCCTATGACTTGATCAATTTTGTACTATGCTCATATTGATTATTGAATTTTAATTTGCTATAGTTACTTATGAATAGGAATAAAGAAAAGTAGACTTTCAAGAGTTGAAATGTTTTTTCAAATTCATCCATTGGTTAAACATAAGAATGCTATCTATCCAAATTGTAGTTGACACAAAGATGGTGTTTTATGGGTTTATTTTGGTGCTAAATTCAAGTGTCAAGCTAGGAAAGAACAATGTCATGATGATAAACATAGCAATGGTGGGTCTAGTGGGGCTATCATGCACTTGTAGGAATGCGGTTGTACCAACAACCAAGCAAGGATATCATTGAGGCCATTATACAATGGAAATTGAGTGAAGATAGTGAGTAATTGACAATAAATTTAGAAATAGTCATGATGGTCTTTCAATATGAAAACATCAACAAGGAAGAGGGAGGTAATGGCTTCAGTTACACAAATCCACATCTCCACCTTTTGCTTAGGGCCATCCCCATGTTTTCTTGCCACAACAGTGAGAATACCCCATTCACGGAGGTTTAGTTATGGTTCTCACCCTTATCCACTTGTTCATGGGTTTAAACCTAGCATTGTTTCACCATGTTAATGCTCCTCATTGGCCCTTTACCTTGGCTCCCATTGCCTCTTCAATTCATTTTCCCATTTTCACTTGCTTCTCTTGGCCTCGTTGTCCTTGGTTTGGATCATGGAGCAATGTGGAGGGAGAATACCACACTTGCAACTAGCAACATGGAAAGGAGGACAAACACATTATAGGATTGAGGTTCCATAGCTACGATTTTGAAGGCACTTTGGGAATTCTCATTCCTTGTTTTTCTTGCTTTACTTAGATCTAGGATTTGATTTTATTATTCTTTCTTGATCATAACTTAACATTTTATTTTCCTTCTAGTATTTTATAGAGTTTGGAGAGACTCGTTCCCTTTTTTAGCTCACCATCACAAACACAGGTGCATAGGAGGTCTCTACTTCTTTGTTTATTTCATTTTATGTGTGCCTATTATTTGGATTATGAAAATCCAATTTGTAGTAAGCCATCTCTCCCTTACGTATTTTCACAACAGAATTATTTACATTCTCCAAATGGAGAACAATGTCCTTGTAGGAAACAATACAACCGTTGCTTTCATTAGAGACAATTGTTTAAGAAACTGATTTTGTTCTTATATTTGGGGATCATGTATCCACTCTCAACTGCCCTTGTAAGTAGCCTCATCCATTAGTCATTCCTCTATACCATGTACAATATTTTTATAGTCTTTGGTTGTCAAAAGTTGTTTTGGTCCTTTGTTTCTTCTATTTTGTGTGGCACTCTACTCTTCTTTCCCTTAGTGCCTCATTGGCAAGACACGTTTACTTAGCTTCATTTCCCCTGATTTGTGATTGAAGCGTCTTGTAGTTGCTTCCTAGTGTTTGAGAGCAAGTTTTCTTGTACCTTTTTTCAATTTCCATTTATTTTGGGGAAAATTCCTTTTGTTTCTTTTGTAAAGGTCTATCCGAAAAAACCTAAGGGCATAGTGCCCAACTTGCTACCTTTCGACTTTTTTCTTGTTTGTTTGCCTAGTGGCCTCACTTTTTGACTCTCAACCCCATATTTCATCATCAAGATCCACTTTTTGTCTTTTTGGCTTTCACCCTCCTCATCCTATTCTTGGCCTCCCTATTACCTCATAGCCCTCATGCTTGGCTGTCACAATCATGCACCCTCATACTTGTAGCATTTACCCACGCTTGTCATTGCCTTGCAAGTAGCCTTATACATGATTGTTTAGTTCATGGTTTTTGTTTGTCGAAGGTTGCTTTGGCTTGTTGTTTCTTTTGTTTGGAGTTGTGATTCATTGTTCTTGTCCTTGATGCCTCTTTGGAAATACTCCTTTCTTTAGTGTCCATGCCTTGATTTGTCATCTATGTGTCTTATAATCACCTTTGGTGCCTCAAGAGCACATTTATGTGTGATTTTTGTCAACTTACACTTTTTTTGTGACAAATCCTTTGGCTCTTTCCTTAAAGGTTTACCTCAAAAAACCTGAGGGAATAGTTCTTGCCCGTGCTTCATTTAAGCCTCTATTTTTGCATTTTTCTCTTGTGGCCTTCGTTTTAATCTTTAGGTTCTCCTTTTTCTCTCATAATCAACTTTTCAATCTCTTATCCCTCCTTTTGGCTTCTCTTCTTCCCTTTTATCCTTTTGCCAACTTATCTTTGTATTCTCATCCTTCCTCTATGGCCTCTTGGCCTCTCAACCAACTCTCTTTGACTCTTGTTATCATGATCTCTCCTTTACTTCTTATAGCAAGTTATTTTTCAATAAATATTTTATGCTTATCTACTGGCCTTGGTTTACTAGTAAGCCAATAGTGAGGTTTTTTATATTCCTTGTTTTTTAATTCCCTGAGTGTGCTTGCCCTTGTCCTCGCCTCCTCTCTAGAAAGAAGAAAAAGTGAAGAAGAAGATAATTATCCGCATCATTGGTATTCAATTGATCTACTTTTTACTCACAATTTGAGATGTGTTCAAACTAGTGTTGGAAAACTTGACATTGACAGAAAATTTATGGGTTTCATCAACTAGGGAAACTGGGAAAATTAGGAAAAGATTAGAAAAGTTTATAAAGCATAAGCATGGGATTGAAAACTTGGTAAAACATGGTGAAAAATTGGGAGAAATTGAAGATTTCTGCAACACTGGTTCAAATCTCACCTCTTGCATGGGCTCCCCAAGAATGTCATATGAGGCAACACACTCATGAAAAAGACCTCCATAGACCTCCATAAACGCATAAGTGTTTCCCTTGCACTAGCTTTGCCCATGGGACCTCCAAGATAGTCTCTCTCAAGCAAGCCCTTTTGTAGGAACTCATAGAGTAAGGCTTCCGCATGGCCTCTTGCAAGGCCTCATAAATCACCTCCTATAAACTTTTGGAAACTTCTTAGATTGTGAAGGACCTCATCGACTCTCTAGTTTCTAGTGCTTTCCTTGATTCTCTTGTTGGTTACCAACAACAAAATCAAATCCCCCCCACTTTTCCTTCGTATATATCTCCTATGGCCCTTTCCCTTATGGCGAAATATTTTGTTTGATTCACCTTGGACACATTTTGTGGGTCACAAAACAATGTTACCTTCCAAAGGGGGGAGGAGATATCAATGGTCGACATTACACCTTATGGCAAAGTTTCCCATGGATTTGTGTAGGTGTGATTCATAAACACATCATGTTATTAGTCCCTGCCATGGGACTATAGCAATGAGTTTGCTTTTGATGTGACATTAATTTGTTTGTTACCATAAATTTGTGTATGCAATGTAATGTTTTTTTTTTGTAAATAAAATATTACTATATTAGAAGCTTAAAAAAAAACCAGTGTAACAATGCCAAGTCAAACAGGCCGCAGTTACTGGACTGCCCCATCACGGAGGAAACCAGTCCAGCCGGCCCGTTAAAGTCCAGTCATAAGAAAAATAGAGAGAACATAACTTGTCTGTTGCCTTCCTATCAGACCTAGACATTTAGACACCTAGAAACTAAGCAGAGTAAGCCTAGACACCTGGCTTGCATGTTGACCAAGTGGCTGGAGGATCCGCGGGCCCATGCTCATAGTTTCCAAGGTCGTCTTGCTCCTGAGTGCGCTCAGCTGCAGTGGTCCTGTCCTCCTGCATCTCCACCTCTTTGCGCTGGCCTGGTGTGCTCGTCGCAGGATGCAGGGCGCCATCTACCTCGACTCTAGGGTCTTCATCTTCGGCTTCTGCGTCTGAATTGGGAAACATGGCATTGCGCAAGGAAGCCAGAATTTGGAGACAGTCGGCCACCTTAATCTCCGTGACCTACACTCAAAAGTGCAAGTCTGCAACCTCCTGCCTCAGCTCAAATACCAGGGTGTACAGGGTGGCTAAGTTGTCCCTGAGTTGAGCTTTGTCGAAGGGAGCTGGACTGCCTGTTGCTGGCGGACTGGATGGGCTTTGAGAGGCTTGGCTATGGCCCAAATTGATGGCGGGAGGTTGGGAAGGTCCAGGGTCGGGGAGGCGCCGATGCGGGGTAATTGAAGTACACGGAATGATGGCCATGGAGCCAAAATGCGGAGGCTGCAGAATAACAGGGGACGAAACTGTTTGAGGGCTGGGCTGCGAGTCGTCGGAAGAAGTGTCTGGAGAGAGCGAAGGTCGCCGAGGCCTCCACGATGCTCCTCACCTTGGTTTTCCTCGTGGACGCGGCATGGTGCAGTCGATAGGAGGTGTCGAGGGAGCGGAGGTCAAAGAGTAGCAGAGGGGGAGGAGCTCTTGCTCGCACCAGAGGAGGCAAGCAGGGTGACTGCCGAGCTTCGGCGGAATGAACCCGAATAACATAACCGTCGCCATAATAACCCAAAGCATTTGAACGAGCAGCGAAAGGACTCCTGCGTTAATGCCTCTCATATCATCATTGATGCAATTAAATACCGGGTGGGGTGACTGGCCTTGGCACACGCCTGGCATGCGTGTCCATACCACGGCACCCAGTACCCTCAACCTCCATTTGCCACGATGTCCCTGGTGACACCCCATCCGGGGTGTATGCAATGTAATGTTTAACATAGGAAAACAAATATATATTTTTGGATATAATAAAAATATTTGTGTTTCTCATTTCTAATTGGTTGATAGAATTGAAGTGTTATTGCTCCTTTCACGTCTTTCAATATGTAGAATTAATTACATAATCAATGAATTTCAACAATCACCACATCTAAATATAAAAAGTTGTACTATGTATTTATTATTATGCATTATTATATTTATTATCTAATATATTATTTAGATTATATTTATTATGTAATATAATAAATATTATATAAAAATATATATTATTAAATTTGAAAGGTTTATTTTCAAAAATAAAAATTGAATATTTTTAAAATGCAATTTGCATTTGGCTAGCTTAACTTAATTGGAAGGAAATTTAGGTCAATCCCAAAACTATACAATATCCACATTAAAGTAAAAATACGATCAATACGACATATGAAAAATCTATAAACTAAGTGTCATGGAGCAGCACGTCTTTCTCCATTCCTTATGAGTCTAGGTCGAATTCTTTGAATTCCAATCTTTGAGATGGTATAGTTATCAGTGTTAATTTTTTTCATTTAAAATCTTTACAAATTGATTTATTTTAAGACTATGAAACTAGCCCCTAGTTAACATATTGTTCATGTTTCACAGTAATCATCATCATCAATAATTATAGGGTGTCGGCTATAATCTCCATTTCCAAATCTACATGACAGGGACTAAGCTACCATGCAGCCCTTGTTTTAGCATTGTTTGCTTGTTTAATTTAACTTTGTTTGCTTGTTTACTTCAACATTTTCTAGGTTTTTACTTTAATGTTGTCTGCATATTACATTGAAATCTTGCTAAAATTACATTTAGTCATTTGCTTATTTTTCTTCTTCTTGCAATTATTCTTTGGATTTCGGATTTCTTCGGAGTATTTTCTCAATTGTTTTTCTTTTTATAGCTAAGTTTACTTATGGCTTATATGCATAATTGGCTTATGCTTGTCTGACATGTATTCAATGATGCCTTCTCTCACCATAACATGTTTTCCCTACCATGGGGGAAAACGATAGCACGACAATTTGTTCTTTTGTGCTACCAATGCTCTAGAATATTTTTTGAAGGTGATCCAATGTCACGTAGTTGTTCTCCCTTCCATGTTTGTCTCTTTTGTCATCATTAGTTTAATTTAGTTATTTGTTCATATTGATCTAAGTTCAATGGAATTCATGTTAGCTTGTGTAGACATTTTTTGTGTTCCCTCATGGGCCGTGGTTAGTGAGCTTAAGAATGAAATTTGGCCATGGTTAGGACCCTTGAAATTGGATCTCTTATGAATGGAAATATGTTCATCCTAGAAAAACTATTAAGTACTTTGGAATTCAATTTGGTATTGGTATCTCTCTCTGTCTTCCATGTGGGGTTGGTGCTTAGATAAATTACAATCTAATAAGATTTAGTGGTGGCACTTTGAATACCTTTCATTCATATGTAAACTTATTGACTAGGATTTTACAGGTTGTCATTACATTTCTTGTTGCTTTCCATGGTGGATTTTTGGTAAGTTGGATATGGTGGAGAGTGATGCTTCCCCATGTTTCCTTGGCATGTGCATTCTATCCAAATAAGAATGTAGCATAGGTTTCATTGACATCTTGATTCCTTACATAGGAAAGACCCCAACAACTAATGGATTGTTTTTATTATTGAGGGGTAGGTTTTATTTGTTCATAGGTTGCTATTGAAAAGGTGCATTCTTTTCTTAAGAAGGGGAAACACTGCTTATAGAAACTTATAATTGTGCTTATAGAAACTTATAGTTGTCCCTTTGGCTAAGTTTTCGTGCTATGAGGGATGTATATATGTTGTCAAAATCACCTAGGGTTTGCATCGGGCTTCCTTCACACCCACATTAAGACAAGCCTGATCACCTCTTTTTGATTGTTGCTAGACCACACTCTCGTGGGTGGTGAAGCACAATATTAAGGTCATGGTCATTTTACATTGTGAAATTATTGCAACACCCCATCATTATAAAATTTAGGGGTTAGTTGTCCATAAAAACATATAAAGGCGTGGAAGTGTGTTTTTTATAATTGAAATGATTAAATTGTATCAAGTCAAAAATTCTCAAACTTGGTTAGAGAATAAGTACAAAATGTCATAATGGATTCATGTATCTAGAGGAATCCAAAATTCTCAAACTTGGTTAGAGAAGAAGTACAAAATGTCATAATGGATTCATGTATCTAGAGGAATCCTTGACTTTGGTAGGGTAGATGGATTTTTAGGGTGTGATTTTTTTTCTTTCAAAGTTTATTTTGTTTCTTATTTGACATAAGTAAATTTGGATACAATATGAGATTAACAATGAAAAAAAGAAATACATATTAAAACAAATTCTAATGACAGTTTTGCATTGTTACCACACAAACTTGCACCCTAGTGCAAAGCCCTCACATGGTACAAAGGATGAGTGTAACACAGTAGTGTTGCCACTTTCACCTAGAAAACTGCTTCCTTCTTTTTAGTGAGGGACAAACCCAACACAATAAAGGCTTCCCTAGTAGCACCTAGGATTCCTCAGACAAGAAAAGTCAAATCCGATGACACCTACAACCAACCTCTTATGATATGAGAGTTATGAATCATGTTAGTTACTTGAGCTAAATTCCAAATTTAGCTTATGAAATTTTTAGGGTTGTCTTGGGTTTATTAAATGATTACCAATTGAAATTCATTCCCAAAACATTCCAGATTTGAAGTTTACTATTGGCTGTTATAAAACTTGCTTTAAAGATGTAAAAAATGCAGCAATATACAAGTTATAACAGCAGTAAGTTTCAGCCCTTTAAAATTGATTCAAAAGAGGTGATTTCCAAGACTAAATGTAATGATCCCAAGCCATTATGCAAGGATCATCACGGTTTTGGTGTCTTTTTAAACTTTTTCTGGTTGTGGTATTTCGTCAAACACTTTGCTGAATTACTTGTTTAGGTGTGTTTATATGAATGTTTGCAGCAAATAACAAGAATAGACAACCATGGAACATACCTCAACCAT
>JASDQU010106241.1:69810-87091 GCA_032191745.1 Picea mariana
TCTCCGGAAGAATTTAATTGCATAAAGGGTCGTTCACCATGGCGAATTTGATAGTCCTCTCTAGTATTGGTAATTCGAAAAGGTTCTAGAGAATCAGTTGATTCCACTTGTGGTGTGGTAACAACTGCGGCTTCACCTTGCTGAGGAGAGACCTCAAGAGATCAACCCTGCATTCTACGTGAATGACATGGGGGAGCTATTGTAAACGAGTGACAAGCTCTGTGAAGAAATTCCTATGGTCAACTTCGAGAAACAAACAACACGTGCTAGTAAACAAAATCTAGGAAACAATCACCAGGTAAACAAAACCTTCTAATTTCGAAGCCACTAGTTGGTGATGAAATCCAATGTCGCAACAATGAGACGAGAAGGGGCGGGGCTATGGTGGAAAATTTATGCTGATGACCTGCTTAACGGACTTACACCCTGGTGCAAGCTCCCACACATAATCGTGGGTATACCCTCCAAGGAGCCCGAGTGAGTTTGGTCAACGTCAATTCCAGGTACCATGAAGACTTTTCCCTCCACAGTCACCTCGAGTAAGAACCTAGAGAGATAGGCCACTAAGGTCACCACCAACAACAATAAAGCTAGGGGGAACATTTGACAGTCTAATCCACATGCAAGGGTAGGGTATCGAGCCTGAAATCAACTCAAAAGGCTTCCACTTATCATTGTGGGTATACCTCCGAGTGATCCCCGTAATACATGCAATCTCTACACTAGTATCAACAAAGCAGGGTGAGTAACTCTTCCAAGACCAATGCAACCTCGTGCTTGACTCTTGTGTGAGAAGGGCTTCCCAGGATAAGATGTTGCAAATGGAATTTAACACTCCCTAACACAAGATGCTATTGTGTGTTTTTTGCTTTTGGAGAGTGTATATCTCTTCCTACTCCAAAGTGCTAGCCTAGCTAGATGTTGGTGTAAAAGAGCCCTAGAAAAGAGTTACTAGATAAATTTTATGATTACGCGGTGTTATTAAAGGTTTTTGTTTACTCAAAGGTAACAGAAATGAAAATCATGTTGTATGACTCTGACCCAACAATGCAAAGATGAGAATAAAATTTATCACTTTTCGTTCAATGAATCCTATGTATGGGAGAGAGAAGAAGTTTTCTAGATCAACCTTGAACTTCAATGCACAATTTCCTTTGAAATTCCAACACAAACAATCATTTATCAAATGAAAATTCTCTATTGTGTCTTTTCAAATACTTCAACAAGCTCAATAATTTGATTTTTTTTTAATGTTTTCTAAAGACAAAAACAATTTTTTGAAAGAAAAACTTGTTTGTTCACTTTTCAAAAAGGACTTAGACTATGACAGTGAGAGTACAAAAAATCAAATCAACGAACAATCAAATAACCCAATCTACTCTTTCAATGAAAGCAAAAATAAAGAGCAAACCAAAGTAGTCTTCTCAATTACACAAGAAAAATGATCTTTCAAGCCAATAAGCAAAAGAGAAAAACCAAGTACTCAACTTTCAACCAATCACTGGTTCTCAACCAATCAAACACACTCAAAATCTGAAGTCAGAGAGAATGGTTTTTTCCAGGAAGATTTAAGAAATGAAAGTCAAGACACAAAGGACAAGAATAACCTTGAAATCCTAAGACTATTCATGCATGCAAACTAAAGCAAAAAATATATCAATCAATGGTCCAAGAAACTCATAGGAGGTAATCCAACTAATCTGGGTAGTTGGAAAAAACCAAAACTCAAATGCAAATTTTGAAAAATAATGTTCGCAGGTAGGCTATATAACAGAGTGCAAGAATCACTGATTCTCGCAGGTAATTCGTTAGCGGGGTGCGAGAACCCCACACTGAAACCTATAGTCAGAGTGTGAACTCTACCTATTTTCACATGCTGCAATGAAGTGCAGTGGGAGAATCCCTGAACATGACCAAAAATTTGAAGAATGAAGTAAAATTCAAAAAGGCTTCTGGACCCAGAAGGTCTATCAGGATATCCTGAAGACTCAGAGACTGATAGGAAAGGAAAAAAATGAAACTAGAGCAAATGGGCACATAAAAACATCAAAAGCCACAAGGAAAATGGGATTTCTCCCCAGTGAAGTAACAAATTTTGTTATTGGATAAGTCCATAAGTGCAGACACAAACCGATCTCCCTAGATCCACTTGGATCTAGAACAAAACAAGACAGAATAATACTCTTTCCCTAGATTTTGACTATTGAACGAACTAGGAGGCAAGAACAAGTTGCATAACTTATTAACGCTTACTTTAGTATTTGTTTCTCCCACTTCACTCCAATGCTCTCGTACATTCAATACCAAAACAATACAAACCAAGAGGAGTGAAGAAAGCAAAATCTATTCAATAGTGAATCTATGTATATGATCAAGGAGTTATACAATAAAGTGGAACTAACTTTATGGGAAAGGGACATATTACTATATCATATTGATGGAAGGTAAAGATTACAACCTGAGCTTTGATGTTGCAAACTTCCTTTCAATGGCCCTTGGCTCCGACACACACACTTGCTCACTTGCATGAAGAAGATCAACCACCTTTGATAAACTTGTTGGAGTTCTTAGCTGTTGTAGCATCAATCCTTCACACAATCTTTCACTAATTCTCCAATGTCTTACTTAACCTTGTTTTCTTAACCTTTTCCATGAGTATTCACTTAAATATATAGGAGAGAATGAATTGGTTACTTGGATAAGAATGATCCCAAAATATCAGGGAATCCAGTACTAGGATAACCATTCGAATGCCATCTCATTATTATAGAAGATTCCCTTCTAGAAACTTCAAGAATTCATCTTTTTCCTTGTTTAAGAAAGATTTTTCACCCTAGCATTTCAAAACAGTGTGAACTTCTCGCACCCTGGCTTAAGGCAGCCTACGAGAATCATGCATTCTCACAGGCAAATGTATTAGCAGCCTGTGAACCTTCTTCAAAAATGATATTTCTGGAAAGAGAAGAAAGTAACTTTTCTCAGTAAAAAGTTCTAATGAAGAGCCTAAGTACACCATCATCAATAGATCATCATGACGACCAAAATCATTGGTAACAGGGGCCCCAATCTTCCCATAATTTCCAACAAACTTGTGATAATAGCTGGTTAAACCCAAAAAAACACACAAGCTTCTGATCATCTTGGGATGAGTCCAATCTTGCATTGCTTCAATCTTTTTAGGATCCACCCAGACACCAACCTTTTCAACAATATGACCCAATTACTCTACTTCTGAGGATCCAAAGGCACATTTAGAGCGTTTGAGGAAAATTTGGTGCTGCGATAGTAGATGGAGAATTTGATCCACATGGGAAATTTGAAATTTCCAAGTTTTACTATAGATGAGAATATCATCAAAGAAAACTAATACAAAATGATGGAGAAAAGGATGGACGAGATGATTCATGAGGATTTTGAAGGTGGAGGGGGAATTACATAGGCCAAGGGGCATGACCAAAAACTCATAGTGACCCTCATGAGTTCAAAAGGTAGTCTTGGGTATGTCAGCTTCTTGCATATGTATCTGGTGATAGCCAGAACACAGATCAAGTTTAGTGAACTATTGAGCACCACTTAGCTCATCCAAAAGATCATCAATGAAAGGAATGGGGAACTTGTTCTTGATGGTGAGATTATTGAGGGAAAAAAATTTGGGAAACATGTGCCAAGTACATTCTTTCTTAAGTACGATGACCACAGGGGAAGAATAAGGGTTGGTACTGGGGCGGATAACACCCTCTTGGAGAAATTCCTGCACTATTTTCTCAATTTCATTCTTTTTGGCAAAGGGTTGATGATAAGGGAGAACATTGGGAGGAAGAATGCTAGTAAAAAGTGGAATGGAATGATCATGAACACCATGAGAAGGAGGAAGGCCTTGAGGGGTGGAAAAATCATCTTGATGTTTGGAAAGGAGATCTTGGATCTCAGGATTCACAAAGGGTGTCTCAACGGATTGAATAGAATGGAGTTGAGCAATGATATTGGAGTGGCCTTTCTTGAGGATATTTTCCATACAATGGGAACTAATGATCTCAGGAGAACCAACTGTGAGACCTTGGAATTGATACCTTTGTCCTTCTTGTTGGAATTTCATGGTTAATTCCTTAAAGTCCATAAGAATGGGACCCAAAATGCGTAACCATTAAGCACCTAGCACAATGTCACAACCTTCCATGTCAATGGAAAAAATATGAGATTTCAGTTGGTAATGTCCAATTTGAAGACACACATTTTCACAATGCCCACCACATTTCATGGACCCACCATTGGCTATCATGATTTGAAAATTATTGACAACACGAGTATAGCAATTGGTTTCCTGGGCAATGCGACGATGAACAAATTTGTGGGCACTACCACTGTCAACAAGGATGATGAATTCCTTTTTCTTAATGTAGAAAATGAGCTTGAGCATTTGTGGGGCCGAGAAGCCAGTGAGCGCATGCAAGGAAATAAGTGGGTCAACTTCAGGTGGGTCAGCAGGCTCCTCGGTGGCATTTGGAAGGGAGGATTATTCAACAAGGGGAACTGCCACATCCTCTTTAGGAAGATCTTCGAAAATATCCATAAATAATTTTTTTTCCTTACACTTGTGCCTAGGAAAATATTTTTTCATCACAATTATAGCAAAGACCCTCTAGTTTGCGTTCAACCATTTCATCCCTAGTCATTTTTTGGACATTGAGGGGAGTGACCAGGGGGCTAGGATTAGCAGGATAAGGGGGAGGAACAAAAGGGGTTTTTTTTCTGGGAAAAAAACTTGTTGGGACTCCTTAGCACGTTAAGTAGATTCCGACCAAGTTGGAGGGCAAGCCATGAGAACCTGGGATCATATTTCATCCTTGAGACCACTGATGAAGTATTCACGGAAGAATGCATCTGACATGACCTCTGTTCGAAAGTCCAAATTCTCAAAAGAAGTGATGGAATATTCCACTATGTCTGACTATTTCAACTTGGCCAAATGACCAAGATAGTGGGTATCAGTATACAAGTGGGCATAGAGCTCAACAACCAACTTGGTCCAGTCAATATACCTCTGACGTGAATTTTTTCGCCATTGCCACCATTGTGAGCATTTAGGATCTAGATAGAGGACAACATAGTGAAGTTTGGCCAACTCATCAGTAATACCATGCCAAGAAAAATAATTCTCCATTTGAGTGACCCAACCTATAGGATCAAATCCATCATATTTATTGACCTCTATGTGGGGAAGACATGGTTCACAATTAAAGGAGTTGGAGTGAAAATGCAGAGACTAAGAGGAATCCACAACATCGGGTTGTTATGATGAGGAAGGACCTATATGGTGGTTAAAAAATTGATTGACAACAGACTATAGGGAGTTCAATTGGGTTGTGAGTTTGGTTTCCAATTTTTCCATGCGGGAATCGGTAGAATCCATCTTAGATGTGAGATGTTTGATGGAGACATGGGCTTGATTGAGGGAAGTTTGGAGTTCTTGGTTACAAGTGGTGGCCATTTGGAGAGGGGAAGTGTGGGTAAGGAAAAACATTGGGTGGGTGGGACGAGAGAAAAAAATGAATTAGAAGTGATAGGTACCATGACGATCGGTGCTTGAAGGTAAATATGATGGAATAGGTGGAAAAATAGGGAAACTAGGAAGGGGTCGGGTCCACTTAAACAAAAAGGATTAAAAATGAAGGGTATGACTACGATCAGGGAGAAAAGGGGAATTCAATGGAATAGGTATCAATTAAGTGAGCCAGTAGGACCACTATTGTTTTTGTTTTACTCCTATAGAGTTATACTCTGGCCTGAAGAATACTGCAGTGACGAAATTACCAAATGCTTAACAAGAAGAAATGTGTAGTAATTTCACAACCAGAATGCAGAAGACATTGTAGCACGACAATAGATCTTGTTGGTTCTATTTATGTTTCCTTCCCAAGGGTTAGGGTATTAAGGGTCCTACATACAAGGATTTTCCCTGTGCTATAACTCTCTGATATACGTGTGGGGTCCAATATTAGTACTCGACCCAATATCTCAGGGCACCAACTAAGGAGGCTAGACTTTACCCTTAGTCGTACTACCCGACTACCTAGGTACTAGAGAGTATCTTCTCGAGTGTTGTTCTCGGTGGAACTATAGCAGTCACGCAGCCGATCAGTTTATCTATGGAGGGCTTCAGGAGATCTAGTTTGATCCGTATATAGGTATTGTCTGATGCACTACAACTCGAAGGGGTACCAATAGGGGTTACAAGGATGGACAATAGATGTGTCCTTAAGTACCACTTGTATTTCATGTGTGTATGAATCCCGGACTGTGGGTTTATGTGCGTAACGACAAATTATTGTAGTTTAAAGACACTGGAATATGTCTCTACCCTGAAAAAAAAATTAACCCACAATTTTATGTCGATGAAGGTGCTTGGATACCACTTGTAATATTCTATATATAAAATTGTATGCAAATCTGAAATAATTAGCTATAAATGGCAGATAAACAATTATATAACCTAAACAACATCACAAAAATACCAAAGTAATACCATAATAACACATGAAAGATCACTTTGATTACTAAGAGCAATGTTCACTTGCCTCTTCAAGGGGGGAACCTCCAGCAGAGCAGAGCTCTATTAAAATAATATCCAATACAAAACTTCTCATACCCTCTATTCTTATTTTTACTAAATATATCTATCCAAAAGAACAATCTAGAGGAAAATCCTTCTAGAAGCAAAAGATTCTATTATGTATTCTTACATTTAACTTATTCCTCCTTATTGCTAGGCCTTATTAATATTTACCTATATTACATGGAACTATATTATTCTACCCACTTGAGGGGTTAGGTAGGTTAGGTCCCCAATAATTGGAAAACCACAAGGAGATGAGTTGGGCCTGATAACCCCTTGATCCAATAAGCCTTGTACCTGCTTCTTGATCTTTGTTATCTCTACAAATGACATCCTGTACATTCCCACATTAGGAAGAGGAGAATCCTACTAAAGATATATCTCATGTTGGATTTCCCTCTTAGGAAGTAATCCATCTGGTTCCTGGAAAATATCATCATACTTAGAAACAATATCAATTAATTCTTTCTTATGAGAAGGATCACATCCTTGGAAAACGTCGGATGTTCCAACATCTTTCTCCATTACAACCATGAGTACATATATCTTATTAGTGTTTATGAGTATCTTCATTTGACATACACTAACAAGTGTTGTGTTTACCCTCATGCTATGGGCTCTAACAGTATATTTCACTCCCCCGTTAGTAAGGTGGTATTTGTTCTCATGACAAAATAAGACTTCATTTCTATCATAAAGATAAGGAGTCCCCAACACTATGCCACATATATCTAGTGATAAAACATCCAAATCCACTTCATCAATCAACTTTGAAGCAATAGCAAGAGGATAATGCTTTGGATGTGGTTTCGTTTCAAGACCCATATTTTTGACAAGTGCTTCATATATCAAGTTTACTTGGGAACCTGGATCAAATAATGTATCTATGTTAGTGTGTTTAGATACAACTCTTATGTGAAATAATTCATTCCTCTTTCATTCAAAATCATGAGATTCATTATTAGAATTTGAATTAGCATGAAGGGAATCTTTACCTTGTACTCCAACTGTTGTGATCTTTCCTTCATCTCCTGAATCGGAACCAAGATCTTGTTGCATTGTAGCAACAATTTTTGTCTTCCCCTTTCCATCAAAATATTTCGGTCTCTTCTCTGGATGTAGTTTCCAACATTGTTCATCATCGTGATCACTTTTCTTGCAATGAGTGCAAGATGTCTTTCCTTCTTCTCTCTTTACCGTGGCAATCTTCTTGTCCTTCCTTTTAAACTTTTTAAATGGCTTATGGGGGAGATTGGAAAGTTTCTTTGTGGGATCTTATTGAACATGCTTTCCCATGTTCTCAAGGTGAGTGTATTACACACAAACTTTGTCAAGACTGGTGGGGTTAAATAATAGAAAAAAATGGTGAATATAATTGTGAAGTGCGCCAATAAAATTCATTAAAGTTTCATAAGAATCCAAAGGAATGTTTAATGCAAGAGATTTCTTCCTAAATTATTTTGTGAACATTTTTACAATTTGAACTTTACTTTGTCTTAAAGTTTACCATTCCATCATTGCTTTATGTAAATAACCTAATGGATAAAATTGATTCCTTATCGCGGATTTAGATTCTGACCATGAGGAAAGAAGATTACCACACTTACTTTTGTCTTGAAGTTTTTTCTCCCACCATACAAGAGTGGTGCCTTCCAACTGAAGAGAAGCCATTTGCACTTTAACTTCCTCTTCATCAATTTGTTGAACACAGAAATATACTTCAACCTATCGGATCCATTTATCTAGCTTTTCAAGATTACCATCTCCATTAAGAATAGGTAAAGAAAATTTTACATCAAGCTTTAATAATGGTTTCTTAAAAGAGGCTTTATGGCTAGAATGATAAGAATGATGAGAATGCTCAGAGGAAGAAGAACTAGAAATTTATGGTGAAGATGGAGGCTCACAAGGGTCTCCTCCAGTCCCTTGATTTAATGAAGCATCATCATCACCATGGGCTTCCTTTTTCTTCCATTTCTTCTTCATCCTCTTCTTTTAGTCTCCATACATTCATTTGACCATTTATGACATGCAATAAAAGACCATATGGAAGTTTTTATCTTGTTCATCACACTTGTCCTCTTATGCCATTTTCTTCCTTCAAGATGCACGACCAACTTCGTGATTGAAAGTATTAAGAGTTCCTTCACCCTTCTTATGCTTAGCCCTAGTAAGCATTCACACTCAACAATTCACGTCAAAGATGACTACTCTGGTACTAACATGATCTGGGATATTTTCATCGAAGTGACCTATAAAAAATTGTATTAAATGAGCATAAATTAAAGTGCACCATTAAAGAAGGGAAATATCAATAATGAAGAGAAATAAGCATCAAATATAGAAAAAAAACTTGATAACGAAGTTCGTCCCTCGTGGACTACATCTCTGGGTCCTTCACTCAAATGGGTAGGACTTTTTATTAACTCAGCAAAAGAATTTGGCAAAATACATAAGTATACCTCATTCTCGAATTGAGCTACAAAATATTTGTTCATATCAGAAAACAAACAACACCACTAAATTTGTGGTGTCGAATTACCCAAAAATGATTGTCTCCGCACGTCAATCTGACTACGACACTCTCAAGCCCAAGAGAAATTTTGTCTCGGTTTTTGTGCCTTTCAACCTACAATTAATGTCAAGAAAAATCCTCGTAAACCATGCCCAATCGTACCATCACACGCCTCCTCCTTGCACTAGCAAATTTTCAATTTTTAAATAATAATGGGGGCATAGTTAACAATAGGTTTGTCTTACCTAGTGGTTGGCAGATCTATAGTTAAGGCATAACAATGGGGGAGGTCTCGGGGTTGAGCTTGTGGTCCTCCTCTTTTGGGTGTTTGTTATAACTTAAATGAAATATATATGGTGGTGGTTCCACCAACTTGGAGGTAGTTTGGATATATCTGTTGGGCGCTAGATCTAGCGGGGTTCCACCAGATTTGGCAAACCCGCCCCTTTTTTATTTTTGGAATTTGGTTCTCGAGCACTCATTGGGAATTTTCCCACTTCCACATGGTAGTCAATGACTGGGCCACATGGCAGGAAACCATTAGGCCACACCAATCACCCGTACAATCACCAGCCACATCGGTATATGGCTTGCCACCTCATCTGCCACATCATCCTGCCACATCATCCTACCACGTCAACCTACCATGTCACCATAGGGTCTACCACATGGATGTACGGACTACCACATGGCACTTTTTCATTGTTCCATGGATTGACCCGGAAAATAAAAAAATAAGTGACACATGGCATCCCCTGGTGTTGCCATGTCACTATGATGACATCATATTGATGTCAGCATGACACATGTTGCCTCATGCATGTGCCATGTACACTATATGAATGTTGATGTCATTCATACTAATGCTGACATTAGCAGTACGAATGCTGACTCATCCCTTGCTGACTTGGCTAGGTTGACCAAACTTTGACTATGAATATCTTTCGATCCGTAACTCTGTTTGACAAGATGTTTACAATGGTAGAAAGCTTCTGATGCGTTCTTCGTAATGATGTGAATTTCACTGACTTTTGAGGAATTTGAATTTTTTCCCTCTCTGTCTGTTGAGGCCATTCTAAGATTCCTGAGTTGATTCTGTGAGTTCTGATCTGCCCTTATTCTTCTCTGTATCCTTTTTGGATAAACAACTCTCTAATTTTAGTTGACACTATATTTCCAAGTATCTCAGAGGTGTACAATGTTTGAAGAGACAAAATCCCTTTCTTTTGGTTTTGTTCTAGTATTTATTGAGGTTAAATAAGACATTTGGTCTTTCGTCTCCTTCCTTGACCTTTCTTCTTCCAACATTTGTCCTCATCCTCTTTTTGATGATGAGCAATAAGGACAATGGTTACATTTCTAATTTGTCTCCTAGCGCTAGTGGGTCATTATGGATTTTGTCCATATGTGTCTTGGGCATCATGAAGACTAGCTTTGGGTATGGGTCAATCGTCATTGTCCTGACTTTGAAAATCGATCATCATGGAGTTTTGAGCTTGGTTCCCCTCATGGCTTTATGTTTATATAAAAATTGACATCGTTTTACCATTTTATTTTCTTTGGTTGTAGATCACATTGCAAGAGTGCGTCTCCCTCGTGGCATGGGTACCTAACACTGTTCAACATACAATAGATCGGAGTAAATCCAAATAAACCATCAAAATTGATCATCATAATTCATATGAATGGGGTATAAAATAATTGAAGTATCATTTATAAACTTCCCTGAGTTCTATTCATGGTTCGTCTGCTCGCGGTCGAGTTATGGTGTTCTTCGAGGCTTTCAACAAGGTGTTAGATCTTAATTCAAAAAATCGTATACCATAGGTTAGTAATTTCTCAAATCATATAACTAGCACGTTTCATAGCTCGAAGAGAAATTTACAATAGTATAAAGAACAAGAAAAACTTACACCTTAGTCATACATTATGGCCATTTTACGAAAGGTGGTTTTTCATGTTTTGGAGGAGTTAGTACTAACTTTTGCGATTTTCTTGGAGGAGTTAGTACTAACTCATCCGACCTGGAATAAAGGTACCATGCATTAGGAATTTATTAAATCACATAACTAGAAATTTTTATAGCTCGGAAAGAAATTCCCAACGATATAAAGAAGTCTTAAAATGGATACATGAGTCAAACGTTACAACCATTTTGCAAGATATGGTTTTCAATTGATTGAAGGAGTTTGAACTAACTCTTCTGAACTAAACTAACTCCTCCAAAATAGAGTATGCATACCATGAGATAGTAATTTCTCAAATCACATAACTAGAAAGTTATATATCTGGAAAATACCTTTTCAATGGTATAAACAAGCTTCAAAACAGACACCTGAGTGAAACGTTATGGTCGATTTATGAGAGGTAATTCTCTTATGCTCGAAGGAGTTTGAGCTAACTCCTCTGATACGTATTAGAGAATTTTTCACTAACTCCTTCGATATATATCGGAGGAAATAAAGGAAAATATTTTGAATCTCTTTGGAGGATTCAAAGGGAACTTCTCTTTCTGGGGAAAATAAAATTGAAAAAAATTATAAGTGTTGTACTGGAAAGAGACAATGAGAGCTTGAGTTCAAAAGCCTGTAAATTTCTCATATGATGCCTGATTGGGGTCTGATTTTTTGAAACAAGGAGAACACAGAGAAATGATTCTATCAATATAACTGAAAAAGTTGTCCCATCATTTGAGTGGATCCATTTCTAATGATGGCCATGACTATGGAGGCTTACATGGGGGGAAATCTTAGACGATCGTTTTGGTAATTTCGAACCTCGGATATCGATTTGGTTAGTTGCATTGGAATTTTAATGGAAGGAATCATAAAATTTTCTTATTTCAGGGATGAAAAATTCACTTTGACAAATGCCAAAAAATTGTGCCCAAAGGTGTTTTTTAATGAAAGTTTGGGTCCTGCGTTCTTTTTTACTTCATCCAAAATTAATTATTTCAATTGCTAGTTCATATGTGATGTACAGGATCTTGATCCATACAATAATAATAAGGTTATGCATTAATAGAAGAAAGTTATAAATCCTCCAAAACTGCCAAATGACGTCTAGTGCGCTTAGCACTGTCTAGGAGCTGGAAGGATCAAATTTCTCCCAAAGTGTTTTTTAGAATCAATGAAAGACTTGTATGTGTTATGATTAACCCATATTATGCTAAGAAAGGCTTCCACGATGAATATTTAGTTGTAAAGTCAAGAAACAAAAAACAAACAACCCAGTACCATGTGCGTGAAGAAAGCTATTGGGAACACTAAATCTTGATTATGGTTGTGATATGAAGCAAATAAGTTGAGAAAGCAAATTAATGACCAACTATATAGATAGGAGTGGAGAGTTTAATCATTGTAAATGTAAGGAGATTGACTAGGGAACACAATAAGAATGCATTTGAGCTGGGAGGGGGACGAGATAAGCTTTAAGGCAAAAGTGGGCTACGTTGAGAAAATCAACATTGGTGAGAGGAATAAGATTTTCCTCTATTTCCTCGATGATGATGAGAGGTCGACATCATTCCACTGATTCATTTGAGATAAGAGAGGGAAATGTTTCAATGGGTAGTGTGTCGGGAATAAGAGGTGAACCTTGTTAATAAGCAATGTAATCAAGCAAAAGGGGGAGAGTGTCATTGTTATGTGATGCAATGGTGTGAGTAGAAGTGAGTTAGATGGTGAATGGTGTGCACGTGATGAATATAATAATGTGACCAATATCAGTGAGACAACATTTATCATGTGAATTTCTTCAACGATGAAGATGTGAGTGAGTGAGATTTGGTAGAAGTGCGATAACATGTTATCCAAGTTAAAAGGGAGGTAGATGATGAAATGATGAGAAACAAAATGGCATGTGAATGCAAAGGTGGAAGAAGGATGTTGTAATGAACCTAGTTAAATAAATACTTAAATATTATAAAGTAAAATTAATTAAAGAAAATAATTGTGATTAATTAAATAATACTTTAATTGCAAGATCACATTTAATGACCTGAGAAATAAATCTTAAAAGATCAATGAAAAATGTTTAAAAATGGTTGTGTATGTAGAGAGGGAGCCTATGAATCCCGAGAAGATAAAACATTTAAGGGGGAGAAGGGATAGGCATGGAGGGTGGTTGGAGGAGTAACTACATGAGTCGGCGAAGGAGGAATAAGGAAAAGGGGGAAGGTTGGCAGGAGGATTCATTCGACAGAGGAGAGATTTTTCTGAGGACTTTTGGACTTGCTGTGAGCACAGAGTTTCTGACTGTGTCTTTGATCAGGGGAGACACTGAGTTGCTGGAGGTTTTGGGCACAGAGGGCCAGGATATCCGTAGATATCCTGGAGCTAGGTAGCTTTCCTAGTTGGCAGGGAGGACAGTAGTTTTGGGAAGTTGTTTTCCTGTTTGTGGTAGGGTTGATCTGTGTAGCAGGGAGCAGGAAAGGAACAGCAAGGCAAAGAGGCAACAAAAATTAGCATCAGATCTAGGTACTTGTTAAGTTATGTATTTATTTCATTCTACCATGAAATCAGTATTTATTGATAAATCTAAGTTACTGAAGTTGTTGTTATAAGAATCACTATTATGCTAAGAAGTTATTGTTTCAGTTTTCTTAATAAAAATGTTTATGAAATTTAATGATGTTTAGAAATATTAGGCTGTTACATATGGTATCAGAGCGTCTTAGTTTGAAATCTGGGCCTAAGGGCCAAAACCCCGAGTGTTAACTCCAGCCACACTTAAACTACAAACAAAACATGTTCAGTTTGACCTGATATGACTGATACAGTATCCGAAAATATACTCAGGTAGTACCCCTAAGTTATCCAAGAAAATAATCTCATATATCGCAAGCAACAGCTTTAGGTAATACCCTGTAACTGGATCATGTATGGTCACTACAGTTTTAGTCTGAACATTTGAAGGAATGCCTTTAAAATAGCAGCAACAAACCAGATAGCTTGAAGGATCACTTTCCACGAAAAGGATACCCTTAAAGCAGCCTGAATAAAACTATTAAGCATGAAGAACAAAGATGATAACTTAATTTTATTTTGAGCAATACTTGTCAATGAAGTTTTGGGTGGAATAGACACCTGAAACCGATAAAAATGTTGAAGGAAACTTCTGTCTAAGGCTTGAAGTTGGTAAGAATTAATAACTACACAAAATATACCAAATAAAATAAAAAAAAGGACATTGTAGGATCTTGAAAAGGCCTACGTCACCTCGAACTTACCTAAATGAGGAACTGCCAATGCGTAGTCGGACAAAGGAAATTTAGAAGACTTGTATCATGCGGGAACAATGTAAACTAGTTGCCTGTATTAGCCTCGGTGAAGTTCTAAATAATGTAAAAATCTCAAATAACAAGAGACCAATATAAATTTTAACCTTGCCAAGAAAGCAATTTTTACACTACACAATGTTTTATGCAACAAATCGATTATTCCGAAGGGGAGATGTCTATTACGCATGAGAACGGATCTGAGCCATTAGATCTCGGGCAAAATCCCGTCATCCATTAGATCTCGAGAAGTTGCGCATAGTTTAAGTCCTAGTGTGCAGAGGAGGAGCCCACAGAAAAAGGAGATCGACAGCCGTCGGATCTCACATAGAAAACCTTCAAGTCGTAGGATCGGGAGGAGTTGCATGGAGTTTAGCCTCTGGAGGGGGAGCGTGCAGAAGAAATGATCTGAGCCGTCAGATCCTAGATCATAGTCCCGACAGTCGTCAGATATGTGGAAGCTGCACGAAGTTTTGCAGTCACGATATTGGCCATCGGGAAATCAGAGTTCTTGAGGTCATGTGAATTGGGACACCAATCGCCAAGAAATCCCAACGCGGATCTGGGCCGTCTGTTGGGTGAGGACATGTGGCGGTGATCAGTGCCATCGGCATTTGGTGCATCGGGAAATCAGTGTTCCCGTGGACAAGAGATTGGGAAAATATCGGTTGGAAACCCTGACACTGAATTTGAGTCGTCCATCTGAGGAGGACAGGTGTCAAAGGATCGAGCACCGTCGGCACTTTGTTCATCGGGAAATCGGGAATCCCGTAGACAAGTGATTTGTGCACTTTGATATCGCGATCCACGGAACCCCAATCAGTGGGGAACAACTGTCAGCGTAACGAAGCGTCGAGATTTGTATGATCGGGAATCCCGCAGGTGTATGCATTGGGGCATCACAAACCCCGTAGCCCCGACGGGTTAAGGCCACGGTCACAGGGGCATGGTCATATGTGACAGGAGTTAAGCTCAGGAGGGTCAGCGCAAAAAAAAAAGGAGCGCATCAGAAATCGGGGAATCGGAGTTTTCTAGCACACAGAGATCTTGTCACACAAAATTGTGATCCGCGATTTCCCGACAAGATCTGAATCGTTCATTTTGGAGGACACGTGTCAGTAGATCTTGAGGAGTCGAAGATCTGCGTCATCGGAGAGAACCCCGACAGGAGAGTTGTGTGGGCCACAGGTGGAACTAGTGGAGGACAGGTGTCAGCAACCTGGGCAGAGTTGGAGAAACGGGAAATCGACATTCCTGAGGCCAAAGGAAACAAGACATTGAAAGTCCCAAAATACCGACGTAATCAGGGTCGTCCATTGAAGAGACACATGGAAATCATCATGTGCCATCAACGAAAGCTCCACTGGAGAGCTTCATCGTGAATCGGCATATCAGAGATCCCGGGAGCAAGAGTTCTGTGCATTACGAAATTTCGAAACGCGATTTCCCGATCGTGACAAGGTGGACCCCAGGGGAGTCGGAATAGATGAAAAGGGGCGACTGCACAAGGAATAATGGTCATATGAGGGGGATGTCTAGCCTAGAGGGCTAGCACATAAAGTACCATCGGGGATCGGGAGTCTGTGAGGACAGAGGTTCGTGGCAGCAAAAGTTGCGAAACCCTTAATCCCGATAGGAATTAGGACAACGGTCACATAGGTGTAGGTCACATGGAGCTCAGTGTAGCTGAAAGGGCTAACATGCAAGGAAGAGGCGCATCGGGTATCAGGATATCGTGAAATCCGTGGACACGAGATTCATGCAATGCGATATCACGATATCCAAAAATCGAAAAGGGACAGGGCTGTGGCCTTGTGGTACAGTGGTCATATGAACCAAGAACTTATCCTGAAGGGCTAATGCACAAGTGCCATATCAGAGATTGGGAATCCGTGAGGGCAAGAGACTCTCGGCAATGAGCATAAGGAAACCCCAAAACCCGAAATTTAAGTGGGGAATTTCACAGTTAGGAGCAAAGGGCCATGAGCAATACGGAAGGCAATGTATGTGCATCTAACTACATGCATATGCATAGACGAATAAATTTATAAAAAAAAAATAAATGAAATAAATTGAAAGCAAAATACCCAAAATTCGTACAAAGCGGAAACTATAGGCAATTCAATCTGTTTCAAAAGAGGAAATCACCATTCATTACCACAGCGTAAGGAAGGTTCATGCAATTTCTTAATTCAAATAACCCTGCGTTCCTCATGAAGGTACTGGGACTGTGTACAAACTGGCAGAATGAATCGTACCTCTTACCATAGCTGAGGGCGAGATCCGCAAAATGTACAGAAAGGGGAGTGGTTCCCAACATTTCAAGGAGATTGGACTCTGGGTCCTGGATCTTATCAGGGGCCACATCAATATACTCTGTTTCTGCAAAACGAACTGGAGCATATACAATAATAACCAGTGCTAGTAAAGTGCTAAGAACGATGGTGAGGATGTGAACCATGGCAAGGGAGGTTCAGGAAGCCTCTGAGAAGAGCAGAGGCGGATCTGTGGTGGACAAAGACTGATGCGAGGAAAGTCCCAGCGGATGAGAAAGTGGGACAGAGGAAGAACGCGTAGAGAGTTGAAAGGTTGACAGGTGTAGAATTTTGGGGTTAGATACGAGGGAGCTTGAGAAATCCATACGAGCACGTGGAACCCATGCGTGCCCGAACCCTTGGTTATACGTTCAATTATTTTATATATATATATAATATAAAGTGTTAAAAATAATTTAAAATAAATTAAATAATTTAGTATAAATGATTTATATATAAATAAGGTCAAATTAGTTTAAATTTAAAGTAAAGATAATTTGAGTTAAATTAGTGTAATTGTTGGAATATTGGTTTTTGTCATTGATGTCAACCCTAGTCAT
>JASDQU010106241.1:87141-99593 GCA_032191745.1 Picea mariana
TTTGGGCACGGAGGGCCAGGATATCCGTAGATATCCTGGAGCTAGGTAGCTTTCCTAGTTGGCAGGGAGGACAGTAGTTTTGGGCAGTTATTTTCCTGTTTGTGGCAGGGTTGATCTGTGTAGCAGGGAGCAGGAAGGCAGCAGCAAGGCAAAGAGGCAACAGAAATTAGCATCAGATCCAGGTACTTGTTAAGTTATGTATTTATTTCATTCTTCCATGAAATCAGTATTTATCGATAAATCTAAGTTACTGAAGTTTTTGCTATAAGAATCACTATTATGCTAAGAAGTTATTGTTTCAGTTTACTTAATAAAAATGTTTATGAAATTTAATGATGTTTAGAAATATTAGGTTGTTACAGATGCACATGTCAGAACACTATGTTTCACTGTAGGAAGAGGGGACTCATTGAAGTGCATATCATCGGGTATAAGTGATCCGAGGAGTAACTAGAAGTGGTAAAGAGAGGTAGGGTGAGAAGAACTTGGGCATATCTATTTGCATGAGAGAGAGAGTGCAAGGGTTCCAATTGAAATATTTAAAGGGGGGCCTAATTTATTTTTATATATAGAGGATAAGAAAATAAAATTGGGAGGATTTTGTGGGGGAACAATAAATGGTGACACATTGGGCAAAGCCAGAATATCTTCTAGTCTTTCCTAACTGATAAGCATAAAATATAGAAGGTCATGAAATTTTCTTTTAAGTTCAAAAAATTATGGGAATAATGCGTAAAAATTACTTGAATTATTCCATCATGGTGAGATCACTGGTGATGCTTACATATCGTCTAACAAAGATCATATGTTGTATATGGAGGATGAATGATGATGAAGTTTATTTCCTTAAACTGCATCGACTATCTATTTTGGTATCTCCATCTTGGGGTTGATATAGGTTTGGGATAAATAAATATTTTTTAGCAGGTGCATATATAGATATCTCGCAGGTGTTTCTCCACTGCCCACGAATTTCCAAGGCCCTGATGGAGTCAACATGGTGTCACAAACCTTTCTCTACTTCCATCGAGCATCCATAGCCCCCACAAAGATTTCTACATGTCCCCTAGTCTGGTAAAACTTTCCTTTCCATTTCTTCCCGACTTTTTTAGTACATGATTAAAAATCATTAGATGGGGAAAGACATGGCCTTTTTATCTTGATAGAGGATGACTTCCATATTTTGATATTTATTTGTATATTTTCTACACCTAGCTACATAGAGATAGCCCTTTTTGGTTTTCATCCTTTTATATGTTGACACTTCACCTTTCACGTGAGCAGCTACTTAATGTCTAGAGGGTTCCTCCATTACATAGGATCTGATTTCCAACCAATATGAAAGGATGAACGTTTATTAACCACTATGCTTAGTCATGGTTTAACTACTATCACAACATACTCAAATAGTTTTGATTTGTTTTCAAACAAAGACCCCTAATTCTGCTCATGATTTAGGAAAGAGATGCAAGTTGATTTGTTTCGACTTCCAGTGCGAACACATTTTGTATGAAAAGATAAATGGAGGTGAGAGGTATGTATGTCATGAAACATAATCAAAGGTCATAAGACAATAGAATTGAAGAAACAAATTTCTTTGAAGGGAAAAGATGATGATCAAAGAATGGTAATAAAAGTGTTGAATTAGGAGAGATGACATATTCAAGGTTAGAGATGAATTCGGTCCAATTTCTTTCTATGACTAAAAGGTAAATCCTTTTAGATGAATGATGATAAATAATATTTAATTAGGAAATGTATCTGATCGATAAATAAGTTCTGTATTGAGTGTTTATAGTAGCCTAGATGATATTCACACATTACGACCAACTAAAATTTTGCAGTTTCTTGAAACAACTAATCCATGTGAAATATTATACATGTAATATTTCATTTAGCTAGGTTTCAGTGATGGCGTTGGATGATAATTACAAATTTCAACAATATTTTATTAATATTTCCATTTCAATTGTACAACCTTGTGCTTCAATGGGGAAAGGGTTAGTTAGAATCCCACTTTGTTGTCTATCAGATTTACTAAATTTAGCCTTAGGAAACTTTCACTTAATTTCCACCTTTTCAAGATTTATAATTGATGTTACATAATGATATGCTTAGTCAACCATATTGCTAATGTTTTATGATCAGTTCCAACCTTCTTAAGATGCTTGTCTTTCTAAAATCTTGTCTTTCTGTTCAAATGAATATATATTTTCATGATCAACTTCGAAAAATATTTGTGAAAAACCTCACCATAGTAATATGAAAATGATTACCAAAATATGTTTGGGAGTATGATATTATGCCATGAGTATCACCCATTCCAATTTCCAGGAGACAAAGTAGGATTAATCTTGAACGTTGGTTTGTATGGTGGAATCTTTCTTTTTTGATAGAAAATGACTGTAACTATCACGATTACCAGCTCTTCCCTAAAGAGGTGTGCTTGAGAGCCATTTTATTGACCAATATCCTTGATATCAGATTCCACTTGAAATATATCACAGGGAGACTAAAACTTGATACTGTTTTCCTTGAGGAATATACTAGATCTGGAATATAGAATTACACTCCCCCATGATTGAAAATAGACTTTAAGACTCAAAAAAAGGATAAGTGTACCATGAAGTCTCAAGCATACCTTCTATCATAGATCCACAAATTATTGAGTGAGTTTTTCTCAACAGACACCATCGTGAGTAAGGATGTGAACAACAAACATGATTTATTTAATCCAATATCAGTCTTGGTTGAACTGTAAATCATTTCCCAACAGATGTTCTTTCAACATTTTTGAGTAACTGGCTTCCCAACTATCGATGTCAGGGTAAATATTGTTGAGAAAAGTTAATTTTGCAACTCAACCTTTCAAATAATTCCTACACATGGTTTCCTCATGAAGATGGAGGAAAACAAAGATTAATACAAATTTTTAGTTAGAGGAAAATGAAAAGCATTGAATGTAAAACAAGAAATCTTTGATGAAAAATGACTTGAACTGCAAACTAGACTAAGAATATGAAGGTCAGAATAGGTGAAGGTCAGAGTACTTGTGAGTAAGAATATGAGGTTCGAACCTAAAGTCATATCATAAATATAAGGAGCTCTCGTTCCTATGGAATAAATTATGCATGGGAACCAAATGGCACAAAGGTTCTAACTAGGGCACCCATGTTTTGTAAGCCTCTACCACTTGATAATGACACCTCTAGTAGCAGCAAGAAGGTTTCATGTCATTAATAAATGGCTTCGTACTTAAGGCATATGGATCACAGTTAGAGGAAAATGTAATAATGCAGAATGGAGTGACGACCTATCCTATATGTTGGTAAAATAAAATACCTTTCGAAGTTATGAACAGGTGGTATGGCACTAGAAAGTGCAAAAAATCCTAGACAAAACCACCAAAACCAACTCTTTCCACTATACTATTAGTCCATAAGGTAAAACATTATCCCAAACTATATCAAGTGGGTAAAAAATTTCTACTAATAGTAAAAAATAGACTATTTACCATACTATTTGAGTTTTTTCACCCACATAGTGCATTTTAGGCCATTTTTCCCACAATCTCCAAGTATCAATTGTGGGAGCTACGATCAACGAAACTTACAACCATATGGATCAAGTAAGTTCCCTTCCCCTCCTATTAATTTATAGTGCTTTAAGAATCAAATTTAGTCCTCATTTTTTGAGTTTTAGAGGGCACAAAATGTAAACTAGGGTGTACGTAGGTGATGGTTCATTGGGTCGTGTAGATGGAGGCATGTACATGGGAAAATAAATCATGCCCACTTATATGTGGCCCTACACATGATTGTTAACATTATAGCCTACGTACAAGTCTGTAAACAACTTTTTTATAAAATTTATCTCAAAAAATGACTTTCCTTTGGGAGGATGGTGCTTGATTGGAGGGAGATGGAGCATGAAGAGGTAGATGCGGTAGTCGAAAGGGATGCAAGGGACCAACTATATTTAAAAATATGTGGCCTTTATAAATTTTTGGCTCTCAAAGGAATGAGGGATCAAGTGAGCTTACTCCAGATGCTTGTAAAATATTGGGATCTAGAGATAGAGGTCTTCAATATCAATGGGATATAATTGAGGATTGAAGTAGGTGACATATATTTTATCACAGGATTGTCTCTCCAAGCTGAGGTAGTGAATCTCAAGGCCCAACGGGATGGGGGTGGTATTCCCATGGAGGAATACATTTCCACCCACTGTGTTGCAGGAACAGATAAAGTAGGGAGCCAAATCCCCATCAGGGTGATCGAGAACCTTAGTTTGAAGATCGTCGTACTTGTTCTTACGTGGATCTCGAGGTCGGCCTCGTTGCAACATGAATCAAGGCCACTCATTTTCTACGTGGTGGAGTGTTTACGGCCCACTATTTATGACCGGTGTACCTCACTGTTGACTAACATGAAGAGCCAGTTGATGGATTGCAGACAAGTGATAAATAGAAACTTATGATTTCCGTCCATCTTGTGTATTTTTTTCTTTAAAAAAGTTCCAAGTTTGAGCCCTAGAGAAGAGATCATTCCAAAAGGACTGCACGATTCAACCATGTCACAGTGGACCGACATGATGAGGCAGCTAGGAGGTGGTAGGGTGCCAACCATCTATAATGATGAGTTATTTTTCTGGTGGCGTCGACAAGTCATAGTCATTGACGAATACCCCTATGTTAGGATCAACTATAGAGGGGATCCAGATATTCCTTTGTGACCAGGCTCCGCCTTCGGTGATATTGGTAAGAAATGTTTTTATATATTTCATTTTTTGTGTTTTTTTCAAAAAGAGTAAAAGATGCAAATATTTTTGTATGGTATCAAGTATTAATAATTGATTTGTTACGTAGACATAGGTCCGCAAAGACCAGATGGATTTCCACAACATTGATGGAGGAGTTGGGGAGATGATCATTCGGGAGGAGATTCAAAAAGATTGATGAAAAATCCGCAGGGGAATCTACCTCGATTGATGCACAGGTTTCCTATGGTTCAAGTGGAGGATCTGCCAGAAGCTATGCAGTGACAGGTAGTGGGTTTGCCCCATGCATGGGTGTGACTCTTCGGGCGTCTCGCAAACGCCTTAGTGTGCTATCATGATACACATCCGGTGCCATAGGCATAGATTACATGATCATATCTATACCTACCATATATGTATTTTGAGGGTGTGAGCCCCATTTTGCACAGTGACACCATATTTTTTGAAAAGATGAAATATAAAAATAATTTTTGTCTTCGAATTTACTTATATATGTTACAATGTAGATATGCATGAATGTGTTTTCTATACTTAGTTATGTGACAAATTCAAATCTAAAACATAATTAACATATGAATCAGATACATGATTAGAACTTCTAGGTATGTGATTATGAGTAGGAAAATCAAAGTATCATTCCAAAAGTCATACCCGTAGGAATCATCGAAGTAGAGTAGGGTCTCGCACAGGATAAATGTTGTTTTCTTGAAATACGACTAACTGGGAGTCTAGGCGAACCTCTGAAGATTGAACACCATGTGAAATGGCGTCATGTAAAATTTCTATAATGACACTATACTCTACCACATTATTCATTGGTGGCTCTAGACGGACTCCACCTGAAGACACCAGTTGACCCTTGGGTGAGTAAATGACCCAAGCGACAAAAGCCATGTTCCATGTTTGACGACCGACACCGTCTCCAAATCCTAAGTAAATTGAATATTACATTGACATCTTCCAACCAAGGGAAAACTTGATAAGCAAATCGATGATGCAAAGGAAAAGATGTATATACACTAAAATACACTAGTATACAAAACTTCATGCCCAAGATTGAGGGATCAAACGTAATTCCTTTGAAGGTAGAGCCCAGTTTTGGACTCATCCAACATATTCCCTTCATAATATTTCAATTCATAGGTTTATTTCTCTAAAACACATCGGACTATATAAGGACCATGCCATATAGGGTTGAATTTTCCTGCCCCCAACGGTTCTTTTGCTTGTACCAAGTCACCCTAAATGTATTTTCAAGGACATACAAACCTATCATGCTGAACCTTAACACGTCGTTTATTTGCTTCGATAGTCATAGACGCATCTCAATGCTGCTCATATAGATGCTCTAGGTGCAGGAGGTTTTCTTCAAGATCGAAGATGTTAGGTAGGACCTCAATTTCTAGCTTGAGGGAAGGAATTTCGCATTCAATTGGAAATATCGACTCCATGCCATGTACTAACTCAAAAGGAGAAAAACTAGTGGAAGTATTAACCGAGGTTCGATATCCCAAAGTGTAGGGTAAAGAATTATATGATAGTTAGACTTACTCTGGCTAATAGGTTTTTCAATATGGTCTTGAGAGATTTATTCACCACCTCTAATTGTCCATTTTCCTGGGGATAATAAAAGGAAGAATGACTGTACTTAAACCCCATTTTTTATGCTAACTCCTTCATCAGCTCATTTTGAAAGTGACTGCCATGATTAGTGACAATATCCTTTGGGATTCTGAATCGAGCTATAATTTGGTTGGATATGAAGAATGCATCTGTCTTACCATCAGATCTAATGGTAGGCATGGCCTCTTCCCACTTAGTGAAGTAATCCATGACCATGATAATATTATGATACCCCCCAGTTGAAGTTTGGTTACAGCCCATAAAATATACCCCCCACTTGGTGAAGGGACCGACAGTGATGACTGGGTGAAGAGGGGATGGGCGCGAGTGCATTTTTCGAGTGAATACCTGGAAAGGGTGAATACTTGGCTGAAGGAGCATGTGATGGCCCCGCACCCGGGTCATTGTACCAGTGCCTCCTCGTTGCCCACTCTGTCTTAGCTGGTCGCCCCGTGGCATCCTCCCGCCGACGTCTCTCTCCCTACGGTAGTCTCTCCGGATCTCGACGAGCCGGCGCTCTCTGCATATCCTCCTCGCGCCCGCGAGGTGCCACATCTGCACAGGCACAAAAAAAACAGATAGTATCAACATCTGTATCATATACATATCGACTGCTATCTCAAAAAAAAACATAAACCAAACACATGCACACCAAATACTAAACATACCTCGATGGTCAAACACCTCCCCTGGAGGTAGCACCATGTCCGAGTCACCCCGGAAGTCCACCCCAGCATAGGGGTACCGAAGTATCACCTTCAACCCACAGGCATGCCCTTTGGGCACACCTTAAATTCTCCCTATCGTGCACCCATGCGCGTATATTCGGTGTACAGGCGCACACGTATGTGCACCTATCACTGAATCGCCCGCGCATGTGGGGCCCATGACCCCTAAATACCCCTATACGGCCCTCTGTACAAACCCTGCCCAAAAATTGAAAACCTATTTCTATGCAGGATTATCAAACCACTAACTTGATACTTGCAGATCCTCAATCGGCTGCCTTGTCCTCCCCGAATCTCCAAATATCCTCTGAAAACTGCTTATCCAGTCACTATTGCAGCATGTACAAATGAGGTGGCAATGTGGGCCCTACAGCTATATATAGGCCTATTGCCAAACTTCCACTCACCATTTCGGGAGCCCAAGGTGTCCATTTTTCAAACCGTCTTCAGCCACGGGATCAACATCTCGTCACCTACATCACAACAGTCCCTGGCTCGCTTTTCATCCTGAGCCCCCGGGGTGCCTTTTTTTTCATATCATGGTCAGGTACGCATCCGCATAGTCACATTTATCAAATACATTCTCATATCTTTGATTCTCTTCAGATATTGTTCACTTTGGGTATTTGGTTGTTATGTGTGCAGGTACTTTCTTATCATCCATCGGCATCACCCCTTCAGGTATATACTTAGCATTGGCATGTAGTCTTTCCCATTATATCGCACTTTCATTTCCAGTCACACCCTCTGATGTTTACCTCTAGGATTCCCATTCCCGGCTCTGCAGTACCCACACCTCCATTTTGCATCTTTGGTACTGTTACCCAGTAGCATTCTTACCCACATGAGTTGTCCCATTCATAGCACCTTTTGGCACTTTTGACACTCATGTTGTTCTTCATTACCCTTTAGGGATGGGAGTCCTGATAGCCTTTCATCATGTCATGAATCAACCACATACTCCTTCTCCTCATTTTGCTAGCTTTCCCACAAGGACTCCCAGATTATCTCTTTACGGTTCTATTTTTTTTACCTGCACCTCTGTAGTATCATGAACCCTCCATTTCATCCACAATCATTTTGCCCATCTGCAAACCTACCTTCATTTCACCTACCTCATACAGAAACTCACCAATGGGGCCCCCACCCTTCATCAGTTTTCCAACAAAATTCTGCCTTCCATGGGCCACCCATATCACACTGGGGCACTCATTTCTGTATTTGTACATTTATCCCCAAATTATTCATTATTTATTGTACAAACACCTTTATTTCCAGTCATTACATTCTCTTTTTGTCGTCACCTTTGGCAACATTCTTACTTCCTTTTTGGCCACACGCAACCCATGTCACCCTTGGTTGGAGCATTACTTATCATCTACCCTTGCTGGCATCGTCCATATCTTGAGAGTACTCCACGGGTCACTTACCTCTACCCTATGAATTTGTTCACCTTGTCCCACCTCTGGCATAACTTATCACCGGTCTTGTCGTCCCCCTGACACTTGACCTTGTTACACGGTTGCGGCCACTCTTTATCTCATACATCCTCCAACCAAGAGCAGTCTTGAGTCTTCCCACTTCTTAACTTCGTCCATGTACCTCTACCACTTCCTCACCGCAGTAGATTCCATGAAGCCCTTTGCTTCTGGGAGTCGCGTTCCCCTTTTGTCGACATCAGCACAATTTTCTAGAAGGGCGACAATATCTTGATTCTCATTCTCCATTCAATGAGAGATCTCGGACGGCACAGGGTGAAACACCATTGCTCCTTGCTGTCGTTGGCCCCCATAACATTCGATGCCAAAACTTTCTCATGTTATGGTGGGTCTTACTTTGCAACTATTGCAGTTATTTCTATCATCTGTCGAAGACCTATGAACTTGGTAGGGCCATCAATGCCCGCATCATCATCGATACTTATTACTGTGATCATTGCCTATTATTCAGAGTATGTTCCTTTGTAGAATTGTCTTCTTCCTTTATCATCACCACCCCCGAGGGCACTGCAGTTGTCTACACCAACACTTCAGTCATCTTTTTTCAGAGTTACATAACACGAGCATGGGGCATGCCTACCTCGTTTGTACACAGTTTTCTATTTTTCACACCTCATAGAAGGTTGAGTCCTACCGGTTCCTTTTTTCTCCAATGGATTGCTCTGAACGATCCCACTATTTATCTATCTTACAAAAACATTCTCAGTAGAAGAAACATTGATGGATTTCGGCTATACGTATGCTCCTAGCCTCATCCATCAAGGGGCATCTGTTATCACTGAAATTTTGTCCACACATGGTGACAAGAGCTCAGCATCGTCAAACAGTAATGAAGTCATTCATGGCCCTGAATTAATCTCACATCATTCAAAAAAGGTCAAAAACTATACAAAGTAGTGAAAAATTGAAGAGCACTTTACAGAAGTTGGGCGCGTGCGCACATGCATGGAACATGAACATAGAATGCACGCATACGCGCAAGATGGCAACTGTTAGCGCAAAAAGTCGCGCACCTGCTAAACGGTGCATTTATGAATGTGGTCGACTTCCCAACCACTTATGGTTCAGTTCCCAATCTGATTTGACCTCCAAATCCGGGCTGGATCTGAATGGTGGGCTGGTCAAAGACCTAATAATGCCCTAAATGGCCTCTTTTCACACTACAAAGCAGTTACACAATAACCCAATGCAATGCTATAAAAATCCATGAATGCACCTCATTTTCTCAAGGAATTTCAGGTAATGTTATGCTGCCTATATTGTTTTAAGGACTCCATCCTTGAAAAGAGAACATTGGCATAATTTCATTGAGCAATCCATCTCACCATTGAGTGGACTTGCAAAGAGTTCTTTCATCACCATTTTCATTTTTCTTGTTGTAAGAAGAGCTACTAGCGAGGGTCCAAGAGCATTCCCTTGGAGGAAGAAGGGACTCATAGTCCCCTTTCTTCTTGGTGCTTTGTTTTCATCATTAGATCAAGCCTCAAACATTGGTGACATGGGTCTTTTTGTTCTTGTTATCTCTATGTCCCTATGCTTATGATTTTAGTTTGTATTAGTTTAATTCTTGCTTATAGTTTTCTTTTTCTTTTTCTAACTCTTTCCTCTACAGCTGTCCTACTCAGCAAGACCCAACTGGGCATGCAAGCACCTCGATTCTGCTCACCAAGGTGACGAAGAAGGGTGCAACACTTACCCCGTCCTACCACCCTGAAATATAAGTGTCAAATGAGGAAACCACTTCCACATTAAAGCCTGAGATATACCTCTGTAAACCTATATCAACCTTTACCACTTCCCTATAATCAACCTGTCCCAACCAAAAACCACAGATACATGACTTTCCTATTCTGCAACATGCATATGTATGCACCCTATCTATACTTCAACCTGCATATGTACGCAACCTATCTACTGTCCAACCTATGTATTCCTTCTGAAAAATAGGTTTGTCTCTCTTCTGAAAAATTATGACCCTCTATAGCCTCTTTCACATCAACCTACAACCTATCACTATGTCCATACTGTAACTGTACCTTGTGCATACATCCTCATACATATCCTTTACCCAAAGCATCTATATCTCTCTCTATTCATGTGCCATATAAGTGTGTGTAATCATTAACACATATAATAAATATGACATGAACTAGACATTAAACCCTTTCTAATATTCAACCTATGAATACATCAACCAATTCACAAATACAAGCTCTCAACCATGTATCAAAAGAACCCTTAACCATATGCCAAGAAATACAAGATGTGCCTCAACACTAACAAGATATATCAATGATAAATATTAATTATAGCAACACTATATCTATGTAGATCAGACTTATACAGAAGGTCCCATGCAAACACTAAACTCTCTAGGGAAAATCCTAAAACCTCCATAACCATTTCTCATGTATACTAGTGTAGATCCCCCCTACCTTAGCAGGGTCTACTAACCTCCCGGTCTAGGATCGTTTCAATTCTCTGAGATTAAGCATCTCTTTTGTCCCTGTTGGAACCTCCATGAAATTAATCCACAAGTCCTTATGTTAAAATCTACCCGTGCGAACAAGAACCAGGCGTAAGATTCCTCCTCATTACCACTGGCTGTGACCACGTGCTTATCCAAAAGGTTCTTCACGACCTCGATTATTTCACTGCGACTCACCCCAACTCTCCTGACTTCCAAAATCTTGAACTAGCACCTAGCGAGTGCTAGATCCTCCCTTAAGCTTCATCAATATGACCTCCGGCTATGAACCAGGGCCAACTCCCAAGCGCCTCATGATTTCACACTTTGTGACTTCGTGTCTCGCAAAGTTCTCTTTCTCGTCCTTTAGAAACCTCAAATTGCGAGTTCCATTCACCAGATCAATGGTCCACAATCCTCACGATCCAATAGTCTAGATCTCTCTTTCATGTATCGATACTTCATGTTTCATGAAGTTGGAGAACCGCTCACCTCCCTGCTCCTGATCCCCGATATCCCATGTTCTCCCTAGAAAATCAATGGTCTACACTCTCTCTTTGATCAACGGCTATGAACAAATAGCGAACTCAAATTTTGTGAATCTTCATGACTCTACCCTTTGAACTTTCCACTCTATGAGTCAGCAAAATGTTGATCTCTCGCCACGTTCCTTGTCTCGATCGATGGTTCTGATGATTTCGAGACTTCAACAATTGAAAATTCCACTCCCTGTGCAACCCCAAAGGGTTTAAACCTCATGTACATTCCTCTGGATCCAATAGATGTTGGTCCACGTGCTCAGATCTGATGACTAATATCTGGTTCCACCTATGCACTCTTTCGAGTATCTGGACATGAGATTCAATGGTCCAGGTCTCTTCCTCTGTAGTTGATCTAACATTATTCGTCGTTCCTCCTCCTGAGCTTGCAAATTTCTTCCCTAAATTGGAAGAATTCCAAGTGTTTCAGAGGTCTCTCCCTTTGATTCCTCTGTGAACCTGAATACTTGGGTCTTTCCCATGTTTTGAAGACATTGTCCCTCCTAAGCTTTGGCAATGAAATCAAACCTTGGCCCTCACACTCACTTGTGCTCTATGTGAGACTTTGCACTATCTCTTCTGAGCTTCCTGAACTTTCTCAGTTTCTAAGGGAATTGACCTTCTACTTCCTTAGAAGACTTTTGGTGCCCTCTTGACACACTATGTGCTCGACCTCCTGAGCTTTGGGAATTGGAGTAAGTCTGCTCCTGCACACTCCTTGTGCTCTGATCAACCTTCATATGGTTGTTTTTCAACAGTTTGTCTGAGTGTTGGCCTGGTGCACTCCTTGCACAAGTATTCCTCCAGAGTATTCAAC
>JASDQU010106241.1:99850-145320 GCA_032191745.1 Picea mariana
AGTGCACTCTTTGCACTAGCTGAGAGAGTCCTCAACACTCTGTCATGCACCCCTTTCATTTATCCACAAAGAACCCATACTGTAATTAGAAAACTCATAGACAAATAGAGAAGTCTATCTATCACCTACAAATGGAAGGTAACATACATATACAACATAAAATAATGCACACATGACATTCATGCGACATATAACCATACATAGGAAATCAAATGCAAGAGAAATTGCTCTTTGTATTAATCTTAGAATGTTTGTTTATAATGGGTGTGAGATCAGACTGCAACAAAGTCTTGGCTCTCTCCTTTCCTATAATATCATCTAGTATAATGAATCTAGATACAAAGATATTTTTACAAAAGAGGGGCTTCTCGAGCCTTTCCCTCCATCTACCTACTCTCATTAAATTACATTGAATTACAATAAATGGTTATCTAGTTCAGATCAGATCTAGATATCCTCAACCTATCAACCATTAAAGGTGAGACTAACTCTTGCCTACACAACGACATGGATTTGGCTCTTCCATCCTTACAAACATTAAATTACAATTTAAAATTTGAAATGAGGGATGATGCCTCTTCTTCCTTGAATGCATGCTTGATGTGATGTCTAGCTGACATGTCATTGGGTTGGAGACATGCTCCTGCATCCTACTCCACTACTGTGAAAAATTCATGAGCTCCTGCTCATGAGCTTCCCATCTCTGTTGAAATTCACTTGGATCCCAAACTACTCTTTGGATCTGTTCATTTGCTCCACTGCTTTGTTGTTGTTGTTGCTACTTCTTCTCTTCTTCTCTTCCAGGATCCCTTCTATTCATATTCCTCCTGTTGACAGTTTCTACTGCTAAATTCAACATCATCCTTTTGATTTCCTAAATTACCTCATCCAACTGCTCAACTAGTTGGCTTCTTCTTTCATGTAGTCTTCTCAGCTGCAACTCTTCCTTCTTGTCAATGGGTAGATCAACTTGATCCCCCTGCTATGTTCATAAACTATGGCACTAATTTTCCACCTTCTTGGAGACTCCAATTATGCAGTCTCACCTATCATATCCTCTGACAGAGTTGCTTCTGCCAGTTCTCTTATTGGTTCAGTTCCAACTTCCTCCAGCTGCTCCTCATGCTAGAATTATGTTGCCTCTGGCATGACTATCTCCTGGCAGCCATCCTCTAGTTCTGGATTGTTCAACTAATCCTCCATAATCTCCAATTCCTTTTCCCATGGAGTGAGCATCTTAACTGCATGCTCTTCTTCTTCTATTGGGGAGACATCAGTATCTGCTCCCTTTCCTCCTCCTCTTTGATAGTCTCTGCTCATTTTCTTTCTGTTGTTGCATTTGCAACACATGCTCTAGCCTCAACTGGGTTACTTGGTAAGAATACCTCAATTCCTCCAATGATCAGAACTCTCCTATGATATTCCTCCATCAGCTCTCCTTGTTGATATGAACTCACCTCTAAGCTAGTGAGACCCTCAACCAGTCTCATCTTACTTCCCTTTCCCACCTGGCAACTTGGTATTTCTCTTTTGCTCTCTTGGTAGTCTTTGAGATCATCCACTGATCTCCTTCCATTGCCCACTTGGAAACCTGAAAGTCCACTTCTGTCCTTTTGGCAATTTCTGAGACCCTTAACTGATCTCTTCTCCTCATCATCATTGAGGTTTCTTCCAATCTCTGGCTCACAGATATGAACATATCCTCTCCACCTTTGAGGCTTTCAATATACCTCAACGACATTTTTAACAGTTGTCACTTTCCTCTGGCCAACAATCCCTTAACTAGCCACTTCACCTTCTTCTTCATGGGCCACTCATACACCCAACGCACTTTAGCATCCTGTTGCATTTTAAATGCAATCTTATCCATTCTTGATCTTACTTCCTGGATTTCTTTATCCATCTCTTCCCTGCTTTCCTGTTGTTGGTCCTTGCCTTGACCACGATTTTGGCCTTCAGTAGCCATATTCACTTTCTACCTTCAAGAATGCAATTGGTTCTTCAGGCTCAACCCACCTGGTTGTCTACCATTTGTTGCACACCTTGCAACAATCTTTCACACAGAGCACTAACACCATGTCTTCCTTCACCCACTGCATATAGATGAAATTCAGCTTCTGATACAACTCAATGGTATCAAACTATCTCGTTTTATTTTTCCTCCCTATGCCTACTATCTATATATAAAAAGTGTCTCTAATACCACTTATTGCAGATCACCCCCTACCTCAGCAGGGTCTACTGACCTCCTAGTCTAGGATCGTTTCAATTCTTTGAGCTGAAGTAGCTCTTTTATCCCTCTTGGAACCTCCATGAAACAAATCCACAAGTCCTTATGTGAAACTTCTCCTGCGCGAACAAGCACTAGGCACAAGCTTCCTTCCCATGACCAGTAGCTATGACCACGCACCTATCCAAAAGGTGCTTCACGACCTTGCAACCTCGAGTATTTCACTGCCAGTCACCTCGATTATCCCAACTTTCGAAATCTCGAACTAGCACCTAGCGAGCGCTAGCTCCTCCCTTACTCTTCATCAATATGACCTCCGTCTATGAACTGGGGACAACTCTCAAGGACCTCACGATTTCACACTTTGTGACTTCGCATCTCACGAAGTTCTCTTGCTCGTTCTTTTGAAACCGAAACTTGTGAGTTCTGCTTGCCAGATCAACGGTCCACAATCCCCATGATCCAACAGTCCAGACCTCTCTTTTGTGTATCAAGACTTTGCATTTCGCGAAGTTGGAGGACTTCTCACCTCCCTTATCCTGATCCCCAATATACCATGTTCTCCCTAGACAATCAACGATCTACATTCTCTCTTCGATTGACAGCTATGATCAAATCACAAACTCAAATTTTTTGAATCCTCACAACTCCGCCCTTTAACCTTTCCACTCTATGAGTCAACGAAATGTTGATCTCTCACCATGTTCCCTATCTCGATGGACAGTTATGATGATTTTGGGACTTCGTGACTTGAAAATTCCACTCCTCTGTGCAACTCCAAAGGGTTTAAACCTCGTGCAAGTTCCTTTGGATCCAATAGTTGTCAGTTCACAGACTCAGATATGACGGTTGAGATCTAGTTTCACATGTTCACTCTTCCAAGTATCTGGACGTGAGACTCAATGGTCTAGATCTCTTCCTCTGGAGCTAATCTAACAGTTTTCGTCGCTCCTCCTCATGAGCTTGCAACTTTCTTCCCTGACTTGGAAGAATTCCAAGTGTTTCAAAGGTCTCATGCTTTGATTCCTTTGTGATCCTAGATACTTGGGTCTTTCCTGTGTTTTGAAGACGTTGTCCTTCCTGAGCTTTGGAAATGAAATCAAACCTCGGCCCTCATGCTCACTTGCACTCTACATGCAAATTTTCACTATCTCTTCTGATATTCCTGAACTTGCTCAGTTTCTAAGGGACTTGACCCTCTGCTTCCTTAGAATAATTTTGGTTCCCTCCTGACACACTCTACGCTCAACCTCCTGAGATTTGGATCTTGGAATAATTCCTCTCCTGCACACTCCTTGTGCTATGACTAGCTTTCAAATGGATGTCTTTCAAAACTTCATCCGAGTGTTGGCTTGGTGCACTCCTTGCATAGATCTTCCTCTAGAGTATTCAACAACTTTGTATCAACCTTGAGCTTCAATTTCTTGAACCTTGAAGGTTTCTGTTTCTTCCACTCCTCTAAGGGATATAAGTGCCCTCTTGGCAACTTATTCTCAAGAAATCCTTTCTGAGCTTATAGAGTGTTCAATAACTCTGTGAGTGTCTCTCCTCTGACACTTCTCTTCTCTCTGAAATTGAACTAGAGTTCTCCTTGTGCACTCCTTACACTTGCTCGATGCCCACCTAACAGAGATCTACAGAATCCTCAGAAATTTTGTATCTCTGTGCCTTCTCTGCACAGTCCTACCTCCAAGGTGTTTAGTAACCTTGAGGCTTCTACCTTGAGATTATGATTTCTCTGGTGTGCCCTCCTAGAACGTTCTTGCCTGAAATCCATAGAACTCAGAAGTGCACTCTTTGCACTGGCTCACAGAGTCCTCAACACTCTATCATGCACCCCTTGCATTTAGCCACAAAGAACATAGACTGTTATAAGAAAACTCATAGAAGGATAGATAATTCCATATATCACCTACAGATGGAACCTAACATACATATACAACATAAAATAATGCACACATGACATTCATGTGACATATAACCATACAGGAGAAAATCAAATGCATGAAAAACTACTCTTTGTATTAATCTCAGAATGTTTGTTTACAATGGGTGTGAGCTCGGACTGCAACAGAGTCTCAGCTCTATCCTTTCCTCTAATCTCATATAGTCTAATGAATCTAGATACAAATATCTTTTTACAAAAGAGGGGCTTCTCGAGGCTTTCCCTTCATCTACCTACTCTCATTAAATTACATTGAATTACAATAAATGGTTGCCTAGTCTGGATCAGATCTAGATATCCTTAGCCTGTCAGCCATTGAAGGTGACACTAACTCTTGCTTGCACGATGACATGGATTTGGCTCTTCCATCCCTACGAACATTAAATTATAATTTGAAATTTGAAATTTGAAACGAGGACTAACGCCTCTCCTTCCTCGAATGCACGCTTGATGTGTTGTCTATCTAGCATGTCGCTAGGTTGGAGCGATGTTCCTGCCTCATATACAACAATATCCAACTACTCATATAAATAAGACATAGATTTTGAACTAGTAGATATATATGATGTACTTGATCACTGTAAATCTTCCTGGGATCTTGCTTTCAGACTCTAGAGACCCTAAATCTTCATCTTCTCAAGTTTCTGGGGATTTTGTTTCATGTACATGCCCTGATATACTTCTAGCCCACATAAATACATTCCCCTCACTGCAACCCATGCACACCTTAAAAACTAGGGTTTTTTCAGCATTTTCGGTAATTCAAAAACTTTCTTCATCAACCCTTCTTTCTACTTCAGACTTGCGCAACTTTAGATATATCGATGAGTACCTGCAATAAACCTTAAACAATAATAGATATTCAATTTGATCAATAGGTTCTAATAGGATATCCTTTCTCTCTTATTTATACTTCCATGTAGCTTCCTCAAGGGGTTACCTTCTAACCAGCTTAACCCAATCTCCTTCTTTTAGGGATAACCCACTTCTAGCCACTTGTCCACTTCTAACCAACCTTTCTAAAAATAGTAAATTATCCACTTCTAGTTGCAACTAATTTATTTTTAATTATTTTTGTATTGCAACAAATTAAACCATGATTAACTCCTACTTTTACCCACTTGACTAGTCAGCTTCTTCTAGGAGCTTCTAGAATAATCTTGACTTCTTTGACCTTCTAGATAACTCATGAGGGTTCTCCAACTGCACAAGGCCATTACTCTCTAACAATGAGGATTTATTTGGTGTTCCACATATCACCAGAAATGAAATGACATGTAATATCCTCCTAGAATATTCTTACCTGCAAATATATTAAACTTCATACCATTATATATTAATCAAATTGAAGTCCCTTAACCATACTGTTAGGGCTACCAAAATTTGCTACTGAAATTTCTTCAAGGGTTGACATCAATGAAAACCAACCCAATTAATCAACATAGTTAGTGAAACTTGGAGGATGTTGATACAACATATTACGTTACTTGTTGTAGAAAGTTCAGCTTCCGACTCATTTTATTTTGGGAGATGCACTCTATGGAAGACATGGTTTTTAGCTAGTCTTGAAACTAATTTTAAACAGGTGTTTCGGGTAAACCAGTCATAACTTATTCATATAAAATAAAAATTCAGTGAGAAAAATTGTAATGGAAATGTCACAGGCCATAGTTTGTTGTGTGCACGTTTCAAAATCAGATATCAAATATTGATCATGTGGCATGTCGTACAATTTCACTCTCTAGAATAATCTAGAATTCAGCAAGGTCTGCCATTTTTTATGTAAGTCCTTTTCTGGGAGGTTCCAAGTAGTGAAGCTTGGAGGAATTGTAGAGAATACATTGAGTAATATTTTCCATCATTTTCATACCTTTATTTATTTCAGGTACAGAGTTATGCGTGTTACAAATTTGGGTTTTTGACTAATCCAAAAACTAGTCATGTGAGACTTAGGTAAAGTTTGATGAAAATGCTATTCTTTTGTTGTTGAAGTTGAGGAAGGTATGCAGGTCTATGATCATATACACCAGTTATGTTACAGAGTTACAATTATTTTTATATGCATGTTTTGATGGTTATATTTGGTCATGACATGGTACATGCTTGAGGCTACATAACGGTGAGGTTTTGGCACATGGTTTGATGTAAGGGTTTATGTTATTTGGTTTATGGATAGTGCAATGTATTTATAGAGGCCTCTTGTTCGATATGTTGGTGTATATTATTTTTATATGGTTGAGGTACATGTTGGGTACATGGTTGAGACATTGAGTTGATGAGTTGACACATACCTGAAGTGTATAGTTGATGATGTTGGTATATCTTGATGAGTCATAGTTGATGTGTTGTTGATACATGATTGGTACATGTTTGGTGCTTTGTTAGAGGAACTTTATAGTAGCATTGTTGGCACAAAGTTTATGGTTGATGTGGCATAAATATCTTGGTATATTATTAGAATAACATCTTGATCTTCATGATGGTTATGAGGTGTTTTGATGTGCATAGTTGATGGACTTTTGATGGGACATGTTGTGCTAGTTATTGATGTACATGATTGGTTTATGAGATTATTGTGATGAATTATTGGCACATGTTTTTGGTAGATGTTTTTGTTACAGGTTGTTGGAACAAGTTGTTTGGTGCAGGTTGTTACAAGTTATTGGTACAGGTTGATAGTTACAACTGTTAATTCAGTGAAATTGGCAGGTTGTCTATATTTCAAATTTATATTTAAGGGTGGTAGGACAGGGCAAGGATAGGTGGTTGGAGCTGTAGAACTGAGGAGTTGGAGTTTCCTTCAGGTTGGAGATTGAGAATTATGGGGTTGGAGACTCCTTTTGGTTGGATCCTCAAAATTGAAATTTGGTGCTTACTTGACTGTAATTATTTGACATATAAGAAAATAATTATGTGGTTTTCTCCTCCATTGGGTTTCCACGTAAATATTGGTGTATTGTGTATTGTGTAGATGTGTTTATTATTTTTTATTATGCATTGATGGATGTTAATGTTTATGATACATTAATATATTGATGATGAACTGATGAACATGCTTGAATAAGTTAAAGGAATATAAATTGTGGTTAAAAGTGGTATAAATTGCTCATTACTGATTCACCCCCCTCTCAATAATCGAAAAGTTTAGTTAAAAATAGACAACTCTATTATGATAGTGGAGATAGAAATATATTGTCATTGAATAGATTTGTGTTGAAAAAATCAAATTCAAGTTTCTTATCCAAGTATGAATATATTTTTTTCACATTAAGTGGCTCTACTCTGACTTAAGTATTGACAAGTCACACACCTTGTGTGAAGAGATCATTTTAAAAAATGAGCACATCCAACAATATATTTTAGTTGAATTGATATGTTTTAGATTATATTGCATGTATGACCAAATTAATTTTGAAATCACTAAAAACCCTTTCTGAAATTTGCACTAAAGTTTATTTTTTCAAACTCATGATATTAATCCTTCGACACCTAATCCACATCCACACCTTTATGGTATTTAAATGATGGAATTTATTTAAACAAACATGTACATTTACATAATAGTTAGTTATTATGTATTACTATTTTATATTTTTTAGTTCTAGTTATCTATATATATATATATATATATATATATATAAAGACAATGAAGCCTTGAAATTATGAGGTCAAGTTGTTAACAACAATTTTGAGATTCTAATGAATAAAAAATAGAAAACATATTTAGAATATGTATACAATGCTCTATAAGTATGTATAGTTTCATCAATAATGAATTGTGCTATTTCATCATATCTCAGATCCATTATTCTTTAAAAGCCAAGTTATATGCACCGATCTGGATCTATAAAGCGGAATTTGACTCTGCCTTTGAATCTATCTTCTGGATTCTGTGATCAAAGCAAAGGAAAATACATATTGCACAAAAAGTTTCGATCGAAAACTAAAAAAATTGTTTTGGAAATGATAGATCAATTCACTCTATCAATAACTAAGCCTGGTCAGGTTCATGATCAAATTTATTTTTATATTGATTCTCACATGAATCAATTATATGAACTCAACAAAAATGGATCATTGAGATTGGATAGGATCTTCAACCAAAGAGATAAATTGAATAATCAATCTTTATGGGTCATACTCAATATTACTGATAAAGAGGATGAATATTTAGATAAAATAATTGATGAAGAATTTAGCCAAATCGATTCAAAAAATCGCTAGGAGATAGGAACTCCTCTTAACAATTATAGAATTGAAGATTTTCATTGGTATGAATCGATTAAGTATAAGATTACTGGGTATTCGAAAAATATATTGAATATATTCAATTTTATGAAAAGGTCTAGTCGCAATTTAAAGGATCAAATTCGAACAAATTGGATAGAAAATGAATTTTTTCATAATGTAACGAAAGATACAATTGACTGACATTCATCATGTTGGAGAAAAATTTAGAGAGAATGGTTCAACCATTCTATTATTCGAATGGATAAACATATCAATCGGAATTTGAATGTGTACAATCAGACCGAATACTTTATGAAATATTTGAAACATGTTTTTTCTAAACAAAACTATTTTCAAATAGTGTTCGATCCAATGGGATCATGTACTAATACTAATCAAGATTCAATTGGTTGGTCTCTATGTCCCATCAAAAAATATTATTTAAAGTTTTCTTCCCTTTTTGAAAGTACTCTGAAGATCTTAAATTTGAACTTTGATATCATTTTGAAGTTCAATTCTAAGTTCGATATTTTCATTTCGATTTTGGATTTTCGCTTTCATGAGCTCAAAAGTCTTAATGATAAACTATTAAATAAGTTGTTGGATCCAATTGGTGCTCTAATCGATCATTTCAAATAATTAAAACCCTTTATTTTGGATGACCATAATCTTTCACAAATATCAAAATTATTGATTGATGAAGGAACAATTTCACCATTTTTTTCGAATAAGATACTGATTTATCCATTGATTATTAACTTATTCAATAATGAAAAGAATCACACAGAATCGTTCAATAACACTTATTTTTTGACGATATCGAATGATCGAGAAAATTGGTTGAATCCCATCAAACTATCTTATCAGAGCTCATTGAGATCTTATTTTCACGGAGCAAATACGCTCCAATTTTTTGATTATTTGCATCATCCTCTGTCAAATTATAGGAAGATTCTTCCTTCTGATATGAATCCTTTCCATATCATAAGGAAGAATCTTACATATGGAAAATTATTTCATCTTTTGTCCATCCACAACAATATATCTTCCTTTCCCATTGGTGAAATAGGACCCATTCAATCAGAGAAAGAGACTATTTCATTCATCAAGTAACAAATATCTAACATATTCTTACCTAAATATTTACAATGAAAATGAAGTGGTGACCAAACATTTGTATTAATCTATGACTTGTACATATTCTTCAATTTACTAACTCGATTGAATCCATTCGTTCGTGACAACGGATATCTTTCCTCGATCAAAGAGATTTCTATAACGCCTTTAACAAAATAACAGATAGGCAATTTGAAAAAAAAAAATTGCTAGCTTTTTTTCGATAGATCTGATTCAAAAGAGAACAACCTCGATCGGTACCTTAAAAAGGATTTCAGTCCAAACATGGATCTTATTCAAACTTGATCTTATCAAGATGATTTACTATCCAAAATCTTTCCCAATAAGAATAAGGAAATGTTTCAAGATTGGTTTGCAACCGAAAGTTTTCAAAACATAATAGGAAGCAAAAGAATAGATGGTAGGAGTACCCTTTCTCATTCATCTAAAGAGGAACAAAATATTCTATCATCCTCGTGTTTTAATGAACCTGTTAAGAAACAGGAGATGTCTAGGATCTCTTGAATAGATAGTCTTTTTTCAAAATGGGATTTGTTCCAAACATATATGCCATGAGTTTTTACCTCTGTAGGGTGTAAATATCTTGAAAATATTCTTTTAGAGAATCTTCCAGAGATATTAGTAAATGGGAGTAATCAATTTGTATCTATTTTGCAAGATAATATTATACATAAATTGAGTATCTTGTGGGAAATTTATCATCCATTATGGGAACCTATACAATGGAAATTGAGAATGAATCTTTTTCAATTTAGTTTTAGATTCATAAGATTCATTCTGAATAAGTTTTACTTTCTAAGTCCTTTGGATGAGTTTTTAGAATCTAGTACTGTCGATCGAAAGAAGCCATTAGTTTCATTCATATGGAAACATATGAAATTACTAAATGCTCCGAGTTATGAAGAATATGGGATTCGTATCCCTTTTTTCATCGTTGGGTATTTTGTTCTTCAATATTTGAAAGTGACTTCCTTAACCTTTATCAATTTAAAGTTATACTTTGAACTCATCAAGTATTTAAAGGATCTATCATACGTGATAGAGTTGCAAAAACTTATGAATCCTTTCGTGCCTAATCTCTTATTCTCTTATATAGGGGACACATCCAACTCTTCTTCTATGAAGAGGAAGATGAATAATAGAAAGCTTAATTCACCTATAACTATAATAAGGGAGTGGAACAAGTGATGTTCAAGTATGGATATCTACAAAAAAGAAATGGAATTACTAGTTCAACTTCTAATGATGGAAAAAAACATTTCTAAAATTGAATCGAATTTGACTTACAGTCATAATTTCCTTAAGAATGATTTTGGTTATAAAATAACTAGACAACAGACTTATTCACTTATGATATTTGGCCTACACTTATCAAAAAAATCTAATTAATTACGAGTTTGATCCATTTTGTTTAGTAGAAAGATGGGTATTCTTTGCTTTTTGTCAGAAGATAACCTCTTCACAAATATTATGTCAAACCAATCCCCCATTTCATGGACCCCCTTTATCACTCCACTCAAGATCATTACTTTCCAAAGGGATTTTACTCATAGGTCCTATGGGAACTGACCGATCCTATTTGGTCAAAAGTCTAGTAGAAGACTCTTATGTTCCTTTAATAAATATATCTCTGAACAAGTTCTTGTATGGTAAGTATTTCCCTTAACCTGATAGTAGAATTATTAATACTGAATTTTTTAATTTGGCGATAGACAAAATGCGACAATTCCATATTAGCTTGGAATTGGAAAAAAGAATGTCTCCTTGCATAATATGGATTCCAAACATTCATGAACTGAATGTCAATGACTTAACTCACACTTTCCTTGATTTCAACTTAAGTGATTCTTTCCTTGGTTTATTAGTGAGCCATCTCTCTAGAGATTATGATAGATATTCTATTAGAATTATTCTTGTTATTGCTCTGACTCATATCCCCCAAAAAGAGGATCTAGCCCTAATAGCTCCAAATCGATTAGATCGATCGATCAATATTCGAATGCTTGTTATCCAACAATGAAAAATGAAATTTCCTGTTCTTTTATGTAGTAAAGGGTTCTACTCAAAAAAAGAGTTGTCATCTTCCGATGAATATGGATATAGAACCATAAGTTCTGGTGCATGAGATCTAGAAGCACTGGTCAATGAAGTTGTAATAATAAGTATTACCCAAAATAAATCTGTTATAGACACTAATACGATTCGATCAGCTCTTTTTAGGCAAACTTGTGATTGGAAATCTATGGAGAATCAGGTTGGATCCGGTCAAACTTATGAAAGACTTATCTACAAAGTAGGAGAGGATTTTATACAAGATACACTTAGAAGGAATTTTCCCCTGAATCATCTATCTACCAAAAAAGAAAAAAATATATTTTTTCTTTATATAAATGCATATTTAGAATATGCATACAATGCTCTATAAGTATGTATAGTTTCATCAACAATGAATATATGGAAATTATTTTAAAATGTCATTAAAAATACAAATAAGAATAAAAAACTAGAAAAATGCAATTTCTTTTGTTTATGCATCCTAACTTGTACTCCAAGTTCAATTACCTATTATCTTACTAGAATAATTAAATATTATAAAAAAAATCAAAAAAACAAAGTTGTTCAATTACATATTATCTTACTAGAATAATTAAATATTATAAAAAAATAGAAAAAACAAACTAAATTTCATTCATGAGTTACTTGGAAATGAGGATTGAAAATATCAAACCTAAAGGAATTCCAAAAAAAAAACACATACTAAATCAAACTTAATTTAGTGAAATTTTGAAATTCAAATTATTAACAAAGATTTTAAATTCAAAAGATGACCCAACAAATCTTTGGGCCCTTGCAATATCTTATTGTCTACCCTTGGAAATGATGGATACTAAATCTCATGGAAACCCAAATTGTTATCCCACTAACATATGTTTTCTCTAACATCCTACAACAACACAGACCACATAAAAAGAACATAGCTTGAACTTCAAACCATCATTAATATCCATATATTAACAAATGCTTGAACATGGCTGCATATATATATATAATTGAATTCTTTTGTTAATGTTTTTAAATCAAAGAAATAAAATTTTAAAGAAATTTAATTAATTATTTTCTTTATAAAAACAAATTCATATATATATATATATGAAAGTTTTTGTTAATTTTTTCGAGCATAAAAGTAAAATTCTAATAAAATTTAAATCAAATTTAAAAAAAAAATAAAATTTATTTCTTAAGATATAATGGAGTATGCTGAATCAAATGGATGTTAATCGTCATCATCTATATATATAATTGATTAATTTTAAAATATAAAAAATAGTTCTTAGAACATGTTGAAGTGAAGCCTCCCATATATTTCATGGAATTATATCTATATTCGGTTATGTAAGGGTCTTTCATGACACCCATTGACCATGTGCATTCCTTGGTTAGATTCAATAAAGGTACACATGAAGACCATAAGGAAGAAAATAATTGGGAGGGTGAAAAAAGATGTTTGGATTTGGGAAGGAGCATCTTGGGTGCACTACGGTGATGTGTGACATCAAAGGGGCACACACCTTACTTTCCTTAGAATGATTGATGGAGACTTGGGTTGTGTTTGGGAAAGAGTGAGGAAACTTGGGAGCATTCCCAATGAGTGGTCTTGTCTTTCCTAGGAAACACGGGCGCACGAAAGACTTTGGACGACTCCATCAACATACCCATGAGGAGTCATGACAATTGGCACAAAGAGAGCAGAATAAAAGGTGTGAGTGCTCAAGGATGGGGCATTCCAGTCCAAGAGATGAATGGTTGATGCATGAATGAGCTTAGATGGGTGCATCGGGTCCATGAAAGGGGCACAACGGGTTGGTTGAGTGTGGTTTTTCAAAGGGGCACGACACACACAAGAGACATGCAGTTTCACAGAAGTGACTCTTGTAGTCCAATTAAAAGCAAGGGAGCACTGCCATGGGAATCATATATCATTTTGAAAAGACATTTGGAGTGAAAGTATGACGTAAGAGGAAAAGTTTCCAATATGGAAGACAAGTAGCCAAGAGTTGGATGTTTTGAAAGGTTTCAGAGAAGACTGAAAATGTAGCTCTCTTGATGAATTTGTGAGGAAGAACCAAAATTTGTGTCATCTTGGTGAAAGTCTACAGAAATGAAATGGAATAAAATTTGTTGTTTTGGGAATGTTTGAGGTGCACCGTAGTAAGTTGTAGAGAAAATTGCGATAGAAATTCTTGGTGGGAAAAATTTGTTCTTGACTGTCTTGGTGAGGTGAGGTGAGTTTTTTAACTGTTTCAAGTTATAAACAAAGTTGGTAGTCCTCATGTTGTAACTATTTCATAATAACAAACACTTATATGGGTGTTATACATAGTTTGTGCCGCCCACACTATTTCTCTATTTGATTTGTTTTTGTTCCACAGTTTTTCTCTTGGATTGGCATGTTCATGGATGCATGCTTTAATAAGGCTAAGTGTTAAATTGTGTTAACAATTGTCTAAATAAGCAAGAGTTGAAATAGAGTAGGAGTGTGACTAATCGATATCCTAGAAAGGAGTATGGGTATGCTCTAGGTGAAGAGACATAGTCAAGACAAAGTAGTCTTGGTGTGCCAAGAAACCATATTAGAACCGTCACGGTACCACATGCCCTTTGGAGGTGAACAATCGTAATATCTGATCATGCATCTTACGGGGTCGTGACAAGTGGTATCAGAGAAGACTTGAAAAATATTTTTGTGAGATATTCACCACGATATCCCCTTTGTAATGTTGAATTTTTACTTATAAAACTAGAAGTTACAATTCTTCTTTATTATTATAATCATTTAGCACATAAGTTGCATAAATAAGATCATTGAAAGAGAGGAAATGACATAAACAATAGAGACACACACGTTATCATGGGAAACCCTCACGGGGAAGAAATAAAACTTCCTCAATATAGATATACCAAAGACCGAACAAAAGGTCCTCCTCTACTCCTTCACTAGAAAGAGTAGCACATGACATAATTAAGAAATGACAAGAGATACACCATAAACCCTCCTTAACATCACCCCCAGATGAAAAATCTTATCCTCCAAGACTTGCACACTACATAGCTAGGTATGTGTATGTCCAAATGAGGCATTGGCCTCTCTTATAAATAGTGGTGTGGTGGGCCTATAATTAGGTCTGGGTGGACCTGTCACTTTACTCTCTTAATTTACAATTATCTGTCAAGGAAAAATAGGGTCTTCTTTTAATAAGACACAATAGGGCCTATTTATATATAATAAAATAATATTATTCAACTCTCTCTCATGTAGGATATTCTTCGAAGTTACAATATTTCAACACTCCACCTTAACAAGAAGGGTATTCTATTGGCAACATTAATAACAACCGACTGGACTAAATACATCATCAAGAGGAGGGGACATCATCATCAACATTGGGAACACTGTCAGTCATATCTATAGGTCATCAAAAGTTTTTCTCATCATCAATGTCAGTAGAAACTGAACAACATCATCATCTAAAGCATGGAGTTGGAGTAACATCATCATCATCAACAACATGAAGTTGGAACATCAACATCAACAAAACGAAGCTGGAACAAAAGCATCCATATGTGGCAACAAAATGAGGTAGGTACATCAACAACAACATATGTGGTACTCTGATAGACCATCCTTACAGTGCCTTCAAGATTTGCCACAACTGGAATATACATGCACAGGTACTCTGACATATTGTCCTTACTGGACCTTCGAGATCTGGAGAAGGATGATCAGTCCCCTAGGATATAAAATCCTAACTTAGCTACCTGTTGTTGGTCAAGATACCATAGTATCATTAGCATCACTCCCCCTTTCGAGGGAGGTCCTTTTGGACTACTCAAAGATTTTCTTGTAAGTACTCTGCACACGATACAAAGGGTTAGTCAACACATATGAAACCTTCTCATCTGTTCCAACATATTGGAGCTTTACATCTCCCTTCTGCACCATTTCATGAATGTAGTGGTACTAGATCTCAATGTGCTTCATCTTATCGTGGAACACTCAGTTCTCTATCATATTTATGCAACTCTAGTTATCACAAAAGATCACAGTAGCATCCATATCTAGGTCAAATAGACATGTCAACAACTTTTGAAGAAATATGGCTTCACAATAGGAAGATCATGCTGCAATGTACTATGCTTCTTCCATACTGAGAGCAATACTGAATTGCTTCATTTTCTTCCATGAAGTCATGACTGAACTCAAACTAAAACAACATCCTAAAGTGATGTTTTTCTATGAAGCACTTACAACACAATCTGAATCAATATAGCCATACAATCTGAAGTCACAATCTCCAGTAAAATAAAGGCCATAGTCCAACTTACCCTTAAGGTATCTCATCACATGCTTTGTAGCTACAAGGTGAACATATTTGGGCTCCACCAGATACTGACTCACATTGTTCAAAAAAAAGCATATAATAGGTCTAGTATTCGTCATATATAGCAATGAATCAATCATATGTTTGTATAGAGTAACATCAATTATTTCTGACAAAGTATCAACCAATAACTTCATATTCATTTCCATAGGAGTGGACATATATTTACAATCCATCATGTCGAATCTATTTAGAATTTCCACACCATACTTTCCTTGATTAAGGAAAATCTCTTCTGGGATCTTTCATACTTCAAGACCTATGAAATAGTGCATCGGGCCTAGGTCCTTCATTTCAAATTCAACAGAAAGGTTCGTCTTACAATCTGTGATGCGATTTTCTTCATCTATCAAGAATAATTCATCCACATATAGCAACAATATGGCTAGTCCATCATTCTCAATATTGAAGTAAAGGTTGGGATTAGCTTTACTCTTGGTAAATTCTAAGCTAATCAAAAAAATATCAATCTTCCCATACCAATCTCTTGGATATTGCTTCAACTTGCAGACTTGAGTCTTCATGTCATGTACTTTGAAACCAAATTTTTACATCACATTGTACCAACCTGGTACACTTTCTCAGCTGCAAGTCAATATGCATAATCATGTGTTGGTTCTATGTGGTTTCTGCTAAGCACTATTTGTATCACTGCCTGAGAATATGTTCTCTACTTTTTCTACAACTATTCCTTCTGGAACCAAGACTGTACACTTGCAGCTTCTATTTCTGAAGTTGAGAATGACTTCTCTGTTCTCACTGTAGTTGTTGAGATATGAGAGAATCTCCTCTATTCTATCATGGTAACAACTTCATCTGAAATTGAAAGTGGTTGATACAGTAGGTAGCTTTTCTTCTTTCATGGAGGTAACTCAATCTAAAATACAAGGAATACTCCCTATGAATCTCATTCTCTTTATATGAAAGGGAGAACAATAAGGTATAAATAATATACAAGAATAATACTCTTTATAGTAATAATAGAAATAATAGTGAGAACAATTGTCACAGTATCTCCTTCAAAGATACCACTTTTGACCTACCTGAAACAAGGGTTAAAAGTAAGAAATACAATAATAAGAAATGAGAGCAACACTCTTGTAGTGTTCTGATCAATCATTCCTCCATGGTAACTAGTAAACACAATAAGAAGTTTCTCCTATAAGAGATGTTAGTTATATATGGTAAACGATTACTATAAGCATTTATCTCAATAATGCTCACATGATACCAAGTATAAAACTTTACAAATATTGCTATCACAACTATATTGTTTACTTGTAATAAGGAAGTTATCAAAATTGACATGTGAAAATTTGAATCTTATCAACTTAATCAATCAAACCTGTAACCTGGAGTCTTGTCCTCAAAAATGAGTGTTGTTTCTTTTCTTTCGAGTCTCCTTCACTCAAGATGACAAGTATTCTCTTCAACCTGTCCTCTGTACTAAGATAATATGTTTTCTTGACATAAATCAGAGTTAGACAATAAACTCTATAATTTCAACCTTAATCAATGAAATACTTTTTATTTTAATTTTGACCAATGGTTAGTATGATAGTTGTAACTTAAATAGATCAAAGTACAACCTATATGTTCATAATATCATAACAAATAGATTCATATTAAATTGATCAAACCTGAGGTGCATTGTTCCTCTGAATGTGTTGGATCCGAGATCCCTATGGGTCTACGAGTTTTGTTTAGAAAACAAATCCTTTCTCCTGCAAACACCCTTTAAAAATAATGATACATTTTAAACATATGTAAGTACATACCTCTAATATTATTGGCAGGTAATGATGCCACCCATCAGAAAGTTGATGGAACTTGTAATTTAAAGGTAGCTAGAGATTATCTAGGTTAAGGCACACTAGGACAATAAAAATCAGTCCCAAAACTTCAAAAAATAATTCACTGCAATTGGTTCTCACATTGCAATTGATATTGCAACTGGTATTACAACTGCAACTACAACTACAACTTAGGGTTTTATGAGGAAACCCTAATTTCTCAAACTTCAAATTTTGGAATTCTGATCTAGGGACTAGATGCACCCTCCTAGGGTGAGTGCCTAGCTATGGTTACTTTCTTCATCATCCTCCTCAAACAAGTAAAATGTCGCACCTATGGTTTATGCAGAAACCCTAATTTTGCAAGAGTTGCAATATTGAAATTGAATCTTCGAGAGTGTGCATTGAAGATAGCCACTTATTATACACTATGAGTTGTTCTTTTTCAAGCCTTCTCTAATACCATGTTGAATTTTTACTTATACAACTAGCAGTTACAATTCTTCTTTAGTATTATAATCATTTGGCACATTAGCTGCATAAATAAGATCACTCAAAGAGAGGCAATCACAGAAACAATAAAGACACACAAATTATCAGGGGAAACCCACATGGGGAAGAAAACCCAACAAAACTTCCTCAATATAGATATACCAAAGACCAAACAAAAGATCCTTCTCTACTCCTTCACTAGGAATATTAGTGCACCACTTGACCAATATATACGAAGAAATAGACCAGAAACCCTCCTTCACATCACCTCCAGTTGCAACAACTTCTCCTCCAAGACTTGTGCAGTGCAAATATAGTTGTGTATATGTCCAAATGAGTCACATACCTCTCTTATAAATAGTGGTAATTAGGTCTGGGAAAACCTATCACTTTACCCTCTTAATTTACAATTAACTGTTAAGGCACAATAGGGTTGAATTTTACAAGGTAAAATAGGGCCTAATTAAATATAACATAATAATATTATTCAACTCTCTCTCAGGTAGAATATTCTTCAAAGTTACAATATTTCAACATGTAACAGGTGGTATCATAGAATATTTGGCTCTTCACAACTATTGTATCCAGAGAAGTTGTGGCTGATGGGCACACTTGTTGGTGAAATTTTCTTGGCACAGGATTGATGAGGTTTTGGTGGACTAACCCATCATATAGGTGACCTTAGAACCTTCTTGGTGGGTTGTTACATGACCACATTACAGACTAAATTCATGACTTATGGGAATACTTGGGTGTTCTCCTTGAGTAGGACAAGCATAGTGTTTTGATGGTGAATGAAACACTTGTCCAAGTCAGATGATACAGGATTTTCATAGAACTTGTCGTAGACTCGTTCACATAAGTGACTGTAGAGTTGAACGCAACGTTGATCGCATAATTTTGAAGAATTATTGAGATGAACTCTTGGGTTCCTTGGACAAAACCTTTGAACATAAAGTGAAGAAACTAGGAGGGCCATAAATGAATGATGGTAGTGACATTGAGAGGGAGCACAAGACCATAAAAATGACGGATCAGATCATTATATTGGATAGGATTGTCCAACAAATGATGAATGCCTGGTGCCAACATGGTGAGAAGGCCTATATGATGGAGAATGATATGGGAAAGATGAATCGTGGGTTTAAGGAATCCATTTAGGAGTGCCAGTCAAGTGCAAATCGGATGATTTCCACCTTAAAGGACAACATTCAAGATAGACTCAATGTATTGGAGGACACACTTGTTGCAGTCACACAAAGGTTGAAGCAAAAAGAGGAAGCCATCACATTTTTGAAACAAGCTTTGGCTAACATACAAATTTCTGCTATCATGTCTAAGGGGATAAATATAAAGGAAATTGAGCCATATGATGGGGCTCACAACACTAAGTTGTTGGGAAACGTTTGTTGCGACATTGAGAAGTACTTGGAGAATTTAAATGAAGCTCATGTCAATGGAACAAAGTGTTGTTGATGTTGAAGAGATAGTTGGAGATATGGCTAAGACAATGGATGACTTCGATGATTTCTATTTGAAAGTTGATGAGTGGCAGCGAAGATCATATGAATTCATAGAGATGAATATATCAGGGTAGTTCATGGAACAAGAGAAAAAAACATCCATGGACCAAGAGGACATGAGGGAGACACAACAACCTTGGTGTAAGAGAACCAAGTAAGGATCTGATTCCTTATCTAGAAAACTTCAACATGGTCAATGTCCATATGAACCTGAGTTGGAATCACTTATCGATTAGTGAAAAGAAAAATTCAGTTCAATTTGAATGTTTCTTATGTACTTGACATAGAATTATGGTGACACTTCAACAATGGAATTGGGACATAATGTACATGTCCTAACCAACCATCCCCCTTAACCTTCAAATTAGATTGTGGCATGCTTTCTTACTTTATCTGTGGGAGGTAGTGAGGCCAATGGGGTGCCTTGAGAAGGTTCCTTGGTGAAAACTATTGAGAATCTAATGGGTGACTTGACATATGGGAGGAAATGAAGAGTTCTAGATTTCATGAGCTTACATATGGAAACAGGTTTTTGAATGTAAATATGTGAGTTCTTGAGATATATGCACGATGATTGTATTAGTTACTAAATCATCCAAAGTAATAAGGGGATCCAACACAAAGAGGCCTGGGAAGATGGACTAAAGTATGGAAGCAAAAACAATTCAGAAGGAAATGACACTTCGTAAACTCATGGAACTTCCTAAGGGGATTTTTTCCTTGAGGACAAAAGTTTAGGAGACAACACTTATTGAGTGGTGACCTGATCCATAGATGGCTAGTGATGCCATGAAAATCGACAATTTTTACGAGGGACGAAAAATACAACATCCCTTCAATTTAAATAGTTTAGGTAATTTAAGTGGTTGTGATTCTTGAATTATGACATTGGGAAAAAATTTGATTAAAATTTTTATCACCATAGATAATTGATGGTAAAAAATATTTATGTAAATATTATTTAAATTTTATTTTATTTAAAGTTGTCTAGGATGAATTGATGAGAGAACCCTACTATGATAAGAGAAATACTTTATTCCATGGGAAAACTGAAAATAGGATAGAAACCACCAGGGTAAAAGTGATAGTTGTCCATGAAGACAAGCGTGAACCTATGACAAAGAGTGTGGGAGGTTAGGAATCAAGATAACAAGAAGTTTGGCCAAGACTCCCAAGACTTAGGGGGAAGGATAACTAGAAAAAGAAATAAAAATACCTAAGAAGTCTATTATTCTTAGCTTGGTAAAACAAGGGAGAAGAACAAGTATGGTGTAAACAAGACTTTGTTGAGTACTTGTGTAGAATTAGAGATTTGTGGTTCTGAGAAAGATCCAAGTTCTATAAATCACATGGAGAAGGTTCTTGACATGTTTATTTTCCTGTGGAATAAAGTAATTGGCTTGGGGTGACCAGAGTTAGTAGTTTGTAGTGACTCTAGTCTATGGTTGGGAGGAGTTGGACTCTCTCCTCAGTTTGTCCTAGTAAATATTTGTGGTTCATATATGTGTATCTAAATTTGTCATTTTATTTCCTTAGCATTATTATCTCAAATGTTTACACTTATGGTTGGATGCTAATTTACCTTATCTCTATATATACTCATAGTAATATATTGTTGGATATATTGATGTGAAAGTAGAAATAACTAGAGACTTCCTCGTCAATTCATTACTGTTAAAATTTGCAGAGAAAGTTTAAATAGGGAAATAACCATAGAATTCTTAACTAGACCATTATTTGTAGAGAAAATTAAATATTCATATGTCAATACTTTCATTTGTATTAACAGAGAAATAGACTAATAGAAGTAATCCTGAAATATGGCTTGAAACCCTAGTAATGAAATTTCTCTTGGTTAAAGATTACTTATGACAACGAGTACATAAAAAAATATTCTAATGGTTATGTAGGACTATCTATTATAAATTTCTTTAAAAACAAAGATTATTTTTCTTGTTGCACAAATAATATGAAAATAACATGCATATGGTTGATGGCCATAAACTAGAATTGTTTTATTATTTTCAATGGCTAGAATTAAAGATACAAACCACTATTTATGTAACAAAATGATTGGTAAACTATTTATCAGAAACATTATGTAGATACAAAATCATCTTAGCTATCCACACACAATTATTTTATTCATTGTTATTAATCACCTTCTTCAATAAAAGAAAACAAACGAGAGTTGTTACAAACATGAGTAGTGATCTTCAAGAATAAGCGTTATGATATTAAAACCAATGTAAAATGTATGAAAAGTTTTAAGAGGTTACAGACCCCATAGGTGGAGCCGAACCTTACTCTACGATACCAAGTCCATATAAAATTAATAAAAAATGAGTCTGCATGAAGAATGATTACACGACCCTTTATGGGTATGGTTTTGATTCCCAAACTATGTTCAACAAACCTCATACCCATGATGGTTCAACATGATGTGAGTTTGGTAAAGATTAAAATCAAGAAACTGATGACTGGCTTGAGCTTGTAGTTGTAACGACCCCATCGTTACGACTATAAGCGATGAAATGAAGTGCAATTTTTTTTTATATTTTTTTTAGGAAAGAAGGCAATGACGACAAAAATTAAACAACAAAACTTGATGATGAACCCAATGTATGTATTTAGGCAACATAAAACAACGACTCAACATACTAGCATAACCTGCAACTGGATGAAACGTGTGACAATCAGGAGATAGATAAAAATGACTACCTGCCTGTCACAAGCAAGACAACGCCTACCAGCTAAGGAAAACATCAACAAACCCAACACACGACTTCGACAAATAGTGACTAGACTCCTCTACAGCGTGCAAAACCCAACACATTGAGGCATTACAAAACTGAGTACAAACATCAATTACAATGAACAAGCGCCCACATCGAGAAGCACAAGACTCCGGCCAGGTTATCATTCACATCTATCCATCAGGGTGCGTGATGATTGACTCATCAGGAGTCACGCCGTCACCAGGTGATGGGCGTGACAGTAACCCTGGTGCAACATAACACATCTATACCCATAACCCCAGAAAGATTAAATGCTCTAAGAGACCGAATTAACTGTCGCAAAACAAGATGAGTAACCCAAGCAACAAGTCGACAAGATGCAAGATGACATCACTCAAATTAAATTGTGCAAGCTATTAGACGACTTCACCAACAAACCATAAACCATTATTTGTTAAACATGATGTCTAAGTGTGAAGGAGTGAAGTATTATAAATGTTACTATTAACATAAATGTTATCATAACTATGAACTATTATATCCAACAATGATATCGCTACCCCATAATAATAATTTGGTCCATGAATAAATCACATGTTATTAATGTTGTTTAACCATGTTCTATCTATTAATAAGAATCAATCAATAAATTCATGTGCTAATTGTCAACAACATCGCGGTCATGACATCTCGGTCTAACACATCTAATAATGATATCACTATCTGCTAATGATATGGTTGTCTAACAAACTTAATAATAATATCTCTATCTGGTAATGATATCTAATGATAAAATAATGCTAAATCATTGTCAATAATGAATGGTAAATTGTTGTCTATAACAATGGTAAATTACTGTCTCTAATAAATGGTATCTAACTGTCAATAAATAATGGTATCACAAATCATGGGCTAATCAATCAATGCTATTCAATTTCAACAACCACAGTCATGCCATATTAAATTGTTATTCAATGCAATCAAGACGCAGTCATACAATATTAATTTTCTATTCAATTGCAAACAACGCTGTGGTAAATAACCTTTATGGTGTGGATGAATATCACTGCATGGGTAACCTTTATTGGGAATAAATATCACTGACATACACAACATATATTAAATCGCTACCAGACTAGAGTATTAAATCGCAGTCTACATCATTAGCGCTGTCAATATTAAGCAGTAGTTTAAACAATTAAATGGTTGTCTATTAGATTCACATATTAAAACTATGATTTTAATAATCACATATTAACGTTGTCTATTACATATTCGAGATTGTTGTCTATTAATATACACATTGTCTTTATGATGTCAACATGATATTAATAAAATAGTTATTAATAAAAGATGATATCAATATGCGGTTAATGGAATCGCTGTCAATCTACTAATAATAAGATCATTGTCAATAGATATACATGGTCATTGTCTAGTAATACAAAATAGAATATAGAACATAATCATTTTCATATATGAATGGAATAGTTGTAAACAAAACATATTGTTGTCTAAATAAGCCTCTTATAAATTCGTTGTCTATAATATAGTGTTGATTTCTTCGCAGTCAAGATTAATGAATTCCATTGTCAATTTATATTCAATTATAATATTGTTGTCTTTATTGGGGATTAACCCAATCGATGTATAATTATACAATTGTATTGTAATCAAGGAATCAACCATACCACTAACTAATGTAATGAAAATTGCTATCAATCAATAAAATAAATTCGCAAGTTAAAAATATTCTCCATCCAAGTGTCAATCAATGTATCACTATCCAATCAATAAAATAAATTTACAAGTTAAGAATTTCACAAGTCAATAAGCTGTCAATCAATAAAATAAAAACATCAATCAATAAAATAAAAACACCTCCTTATAAAATCATTGTGTAATAAAGATTTAATTCGCATTTATTCAAAGGGTAAATTTGTTGCCTATCAAGGTATGATGTTACTATCATTCACATGTTTAAAAACACAGTCAATCAAGGGTAAATTCATTTCCAATCAATATGTGATGTTGTTGTCATTCACAGGTTTTAAAATGTAGTCAACAAAGGGTAAATTTGTTTCCCAATCAAGGTATGATTGCGCTGTCATTCAAAGGTTTAAAAATACAGTCAACAAATTAGGGTAAATTTGTTTCCAAATCAAGGTATGATTGCGCTGAGTTTTATCATAAGAAATCACATTCAATAAATGGGTAAATTCCCAGTTTAATGCTGGTAACATTTCGTAGTCTAATAATTGTAATTTCACAGTCTAATAATAATATGCAAGACAATGATACAATATTCACTACAATGATATAATAATATGCAATACAACAATATACAAATGGAGGGTAAAAATTAGGGTAAAAACGAATGCAAACTATATGTAAAAATGAATGCAATCCTATGTGAAAACGAAATAGCTTCCACGTAAAATCATTGTGGGAAGGGCCACAAAAATCATAGGGGAAAAGCTGGGTAATGAGCCACTAAAATCATGGTGTAACTGTTGTGTAAAGGATGGGTAAATCACCTAGAAATTAGTTGTGTGAAGGCTAAGTAAAGACTCCAGGAAAAATCAAAGATAATCAAACACGGGATAATGCAGAACAAATCAACCACCAGAAAATGCAGATGTAATCAATCACAAGAAAGTGCAGAGATACTCATTCAAATGATGGCACCAGACTACTCATTCGATAATGGATCAACCAGGTGCACCCAAACTCATCCACAAGAAGGCGCAAAGAATAATCATTCATCCATAAATCAATCAAACGTAGAGATAAGTAAGGGATAGATAGCTGGGAAAAATTTATCCTCCACTCATCATCCATGCACAGAAAAGTAGGGCATTTGAATCTATATGTATTTAAACACCGAAGTGACGACCATTGATTCAGCTCCTGGTCGACTTCTCAAGCATGGACTGATGACTAAGGGGATAAGGGAAAAACACAAATTTCTTCGTAATAATCAATAAAGAAAACACAAAAAAGTCATAGCAATCGGGGTTAGGTTAGCCAAGGGAATCAATTCAAAATTTAGAAAGTATAAGGCTAGGATGACTTTCAATCATTGATTATAAAATGCTAAGTAAAACATAATCTTTGCACAAAATAAGTACATTAATGAAAGTGCAGGAACAATATTAATCTACCATTCAAAAATAAAAGCATGTGAACCATAGCCAAATGCGACAACTCCTAGTCGTTGTCCCGCACACGCTTTATCCAACTCCTACTTTCTGATTGATGTGACCTCATCGGTACCTCCTAGCCAACGCTAGGGGTACTATTCCTCCCCCTGAACCCCCAAAGCTTCAAAGGGGCCTTGCACATAATACCATAGAATTGCTAGCATTCAACTCACCTTGCAAGGTCAAGCTACCACTCATTACCTGAGATGGGTATCCCAACTCCCACAAGAGAAGCTTAGTCAAGACAAAAATTTTAGCAGCGTAACATTACACAAAAATTTCAGATCCATACTCCTCCTCCTCCATCCCTTTTATAGAGTTTTCAAGTAACTAGTTTCCCAAATTCTCATTAAATTCCTTATTCATTTAATTAATTAGGAAAAATTTCCCCCGTACACATGTCACCCATCCCCTAGTTGCGTTAGAAATTCAATTTTATTAATTAATTAATTATTCCTATTTCCCTCACCCACCTAAAAGCATTCCTAAAAACGCTCCTAGGTATCCCAAAATTCCCTTACACTTCTTAAATGACTTACGCCTTACTAAATTCCTAGTTGAGTTCAAAAAAATAACAAGTTCCCAAGGCAAGATTCCTTACTAAGTTAAACATTCGACTTTTTCTTTATGTTTCCCCTTTTCTTTAGGTTTACCCTTTTTCCTTTAGTTACCTGTTTCTTTTAAGTTTCCCTCTTTTCCTTTTTTAATAAAATCAATTTAGAAAGTGTAGAAAAATAACCATTTACCCCTTTTTCTTTTTAACTAAAATTTTAAATTAGCCTATGTAGATAAAACAATCATTTCCCTTTTTAAAATTTTAATCCCCCATTATAATTTGATTTTAAAATTTAATTTGAATTTCTTAGCCCGCTTTCTTGTTAAAAGTTTATTTATTATTATTATTATTATTATTTTACCACAAGTTCTACTTAGACCTAGGTTTTTAATTTCTCTATGTTGGGTGACATTTTTATTAGGGAATTTTTTTTTTTAAATCTTACTTATCACATCATTTGTTTTAAGGTCGTCTAGGTTTATTTAATTACTAGTTAAAAACGCTACGTGCCCTTCAGGATGCACTAGGTGCTCCAAGGGTGCCACTCGCCTCTCTCTGTTTTCCTTTCAAAACATGCCCTTCAGGATGCACTACGTGCTACAAGGGTGCCACTTGCCTCTTTCTATTTTCCTTGTGTGATGTGCCCTTCAGGATGCACTATGTGTTCCAAGGGTGCCATTCACCTCTTGACTTACTTGGTAGACATCGAAAAAACCGTGGAGTCAATACTCCTCCAGGTGATCTTGTGGGAGACTAAGGGCCTCTAAGGAATAATGCCCCTACCTTATTGAGCTCCCCTTATAATCATCATGAGAGACTTTCATAATCTTTCCTCACGTCATCATGGGTCTTATCGAACTAGGTAATCGTTAACCTACAATTCGAGCCATGATGGGAGTGCTAGTAGGTTGTGGCAAGGTTGTTGTCCACACCTCTCCCTCAAGTCTCTGGTTGTCCTACGTGACCCCTCTACTCCACATGTGAGTCTATTCAGCAAGCTATCACTAGCCTGCATCCATCAACGAATCATGTTAGCAACAATAATCAATTTTCATAACATGTAATCATATGTACATGTGTCACATCAATAACATTCAAAACCAATAATCCTCTCCTTGACTCGATCTGGAGTCCAAGAGGTTTCATCGATGCCTCTGCATCCTCAATTTCCAAAGTCCTTCACACTTAGGAGAAAACAATCAATAACACCTGTCTATGTGAATACAACAAAATAACATATCATCAATCCATAATGCCTCATAATCATAATCGAACAACCGATAGTATAATAATCTCGATCACTTGCAAGCAAGTGTCCTCAAGAATAAGTTCCCTCAGTGCACGCAAGAGCGAGATGTTACAGTAGAGACACATGGATTACATATTCTTGGGTTGACGGTGTGAGAACAGAGGTTCGTAACCCTAAATTAGGTCTACCAATGCTTGATCGAAGGTCCTCTTTAGACATCATTGGTTCTCTCCCTATATCTTTGTAACATGAGACATAGTTAACAATTAGAATCATAAGTTTAAATGATTGAGGAAACGAGTACTATTTAAAAATAAATACGAGAATGAAAATAGTATTACCAGTAAGTACTTGAAGGAGTAATCCATGTAAAAGAGAAAACCCAACATTGATTCCTTTAACTATAAATCAACCACCTCTGGAATAAAGTAAATGCAAGTGGGGTTTTGGGAGTGAGTTGTTTTTCTTTGTAGTGGGTTGGAATGTAAGCATTCCCCTTCTAGAGAACAACCCTATATTACCCTTCAAATCAAGAAGATGATGCACATAGTTAATAAAGTTCAAAATTATAACTGAATTCAAATAAATACAAGTGAAAATTCATGTAAGAAATGGAAGAATCAAACTTACTCATAAGACTTGGATTCTCGGGAATACTTATCTTACAGCAAAGAATTGGGTTGTGTGTGGGCGAAATTTCCCCTCTTGTTGATAATACTATCACATTATTATTTCCAACCTATTCCACCAAGTGTTATCATAGAGTTAGCATGGGTTGAGTACCTAGTTCCAGAATAAAATATCACCAGAACACAGGTAAGAATGCGTGAAATAAGAATTGCATCAATCCTTATAGAAATACTTTCCAGACAATTTCTTGTTATGAGAAAACAAAGAGATGAGTCTCTGTGAGAACAACATCAAATTCCTCCCTTTTTGAGAGGTACAAAAAAATGAAATAGAGGTAAAGTCTCAGTGATCGAAGTCTTGTCTACTTCGAAATACTGATAGTACAAGAACTGGAGTAATGGCCATTAATGGCATGATTTCCAATAGGAGATAAATCAAGCTTTTATCTATCACACCCTCCATGCATTGGACATGTGGCAGTATTTTAATTAGTGAGTAAGCCGTAGTGGTAGATTTCATATGGCCAGATTGCCATTAGACTTGTATAGTTGACAGTAGCATGTAAGAGGAGGTTGTGTCAAGTAATAGTGTATATAATGGCCTATATTTTCCTTTAAGGATGTGTTGGTCGAGGTTCCATACCACTTGTTGACTATGGTATGGAAGACATCGTATAAAGGTTGCAATAAATATATTATTTGTATACCATTGATATCATTGTCTAAAGGATGGGAATAGTATTTTATTCAAGACTCTAATGTATTCAAATTTTATTCTATAAACCATGATAGTGATATCATAAATAATTTGTGCGTGAACCAGGGATGATAACCTTGGTAAGGAATATGATATTTACCCTTTTCATCAAGGGGGTTCTAACCTTAGGATAGGTTATATATGTTTTATCCATTCTTAAGACTGCTAATAGAAATTTAGGAGTAATTATTAATAACTAACATGATCAATTTATTTATTGACGAATGGTATACATGTGTAAGGGTTTGTGTCTACCACTACCAACTTGAAAACTATAACCGGGGAAGAGTGTCAATGCTATGTAAAGACCAAACCAAACTATGGAAAGTAAATATACTATCTAGGAAGAACATGACATTTATGTTGTATAGAAAATTTAGTTACATAATACCTTGTGGTTGTGAGGATACTTCAACCAATATCGTTGCTTGAGATGCTTTAACCTATCATGTGAAAAGAAATATTAAGAGTAGTATTGTTCATCTTGGAATCAACTCATAATCTTGACGGTAGCAATGTTGAAATTATTATTAGAGGTGCAGCTTAAAAAATAAATAAAATCAGTTTGGGAGATGTTACAAATGGTATCAGAGCGAGGTTGCAAACACTAGGCCTTATGGGTTCAACCCTTTCAAAACTGATTCATTAATAATTTAGGAAATTATTGCAGAATTATGTAAAAATGAATGTTAACATAAAATTTGTTTTTCACTTATTAGAAAGAACAACAACCAACACCATGGTTGACGAAACTGGAAAAACAATACCAAGTGGATCTGAAATGTATGTAGAGTTGAACAATGAACAACCTCAAAAAACTCTTTAGAGATACATGAAACCATAAGAATTATACAGGTCAAGTTGTAGAGCATTGATGCAGTGCCCCCACCTCAACAGGGTTTGTTGACCTCCCGATCACTAGATCTCCTCAATCTTCGAGTTGGAACAACTCCTTGATTCCTTTCTAGAATCCTCACGAAATATCCACAGGTCCTCTGTGTAACTCAACCCATGTGAACAAGCATTGGGCATGATTTTCCTTCACGTGACCACGGTCTATGACCACGAGCCTAACCCAAAAGACGTTTCATGATTTCATGCATTGGGTCCTTGCATGTGAATCACCCTAATTCTCCTGACCTTCGAAACCCTGAAAAGAGCCTAGCTTGTACTAGCTCCTCCCTTATCTTCCCTCAATGTGACCTCTGTTCATGACCCAGGGCTCAACACTCAAGCGTGTCAAAATTTTGCATATCGGGAACTTCCGATATGATTAGATCTACAGTCCACGATATTCCTTCGATCGACATCTACAATTTGGAGGTTGGTTCACCTATGTTCTCTAGATCTGTGATTTCTCAAAATCCAAAATATGGGTTCCACTCACATCAGATCAACGGTCCACAACCCATGTGATCCAATGATCCTTCTTTCTCCTTCACATTTCAGGATTTCACATTTCAATTAGTTGGAAGACTACGCACCTCCCTTCTCCCGATATCTAAGATCGTGATGGTGCTAGATCGACGGTGCAGATATTTCCTTTGATCAATCATTGTGATCAATTTGATATTTCGCATTTCATGACTTTGGGAGTCTCCTTACCTCCATTCTCTGAATATCCGAGATCACGATGGTGCTAGATCGATGGTCCAAATCTTTCCTTTGATTAACGGTTGTGATCAAGTCAGTATTTCTCATTTCGTGACTTTGGGAGTCTCCTTACCTTCGTTCTCTCGATATATGAGATCACGATGGTGCTAGATCAATGGTCTAGATCTTTCTGGATCCAACGGCTCAAATCAAGTCCCTTCGATACTTAGCCGAATTTCGGATATGTGCACTCTTTGCAGCAGATTCTTACGCAAGATTTGGTTCTTGCGAGTGACTGTGCATGACTTGCAGCAGTCGCTTTGCACTCCTTGCAAAGGGAAAGTGTCATGCTATCTCTTATGAGCTTTGAAATCAAAATAGACTCGGTCAACGCAGTCCTCACGTTCAATGTGCACACCTTGCACTCACTGAACAAAAGAGTAACAATTGAAACTTACACTAACATTCATCGTTTCATCCATTCACAATGAAATTCATTCATTCATGAAAACTCAATAACAGAGAATTGTAAATAGTAATAGTACTATGCATTTGAATCAATTTACCTCTGTCATATTCATTCAAAAGTAAATGGCTACAATTAATATGAAAACAATAACTTAAAACTCAGAAAATTCTGACTAACTCATAGTAGCTTCATTTGGGCGTACAAAATCTCTATTTAGCTTAGAGGGTCCTTAGGGTTCCCCCGACTACTCATCTACCTCAAAAAAATGAAAACCTAACTGCTATCTAAGTTCAGTTGCATTCGAGACTTGAAGTGAAACTCCCTGATCGCTTAAGATAATTCCACCTCCAAGCATTTGATCTTCTTTTGTTCTTCATCATCTCCCCAAAGGATTCACAGTAACTACAGACATTTGAGATTTCAAAATGATTCTCAAGTGATGAAATTTCCTGCCACGTGTGCTTGTTGACGACGCTGGTGATGCTCCTGCATCATACTCCCTCTGGATAAAAATTCTTGGACTCTTGTCCATGAGCTCTTGCACCGACTTTCCATGCTTTTGGATATTAGCTTCATTTTCCCAACTGGAATCCTCTATTAGGTGTCCCTTCCACTTAACCAGATATTCAAGATAGGTTTTCCTCCTAGTATTCTTGCCAATTCTCTGATCAATGATCTTCTCCATCTGTGGTTTTTTTGCTACAAGCATTTGTTTCTCCCACTGAATCTTATGTTGATCTTTTGATCCCTCTGCGTCATATTTCCAGTAAGGATACAGGTATGAAATGTTGAATATGGGCAATATGCTAACATCATATGGAAGCTCAATCTCATAGGCATTTGCATCAAACTTCCTCAAGATATTACATAGCCCTATCTTCTTCATTTTTAACTTGTTATACGTTCCCCTAGGGAACCTTTCTTTCTTGAGATGTGCCAGAACTTGATCTCCCACCTCAAATTGAAGTTCTCTATGATGTTGATCAACTTTTTTCTTGTACTCTTGGCTAGAGTTCTCTAATTGTCCTTTGATCTGGCTATGGAGCTTCTGCATTTCTGTAGCAAAATCTTCTGCTCCAATGCTTTTGATGTCACTCTGTCCCAATTCTCTAAACTCGAATACTCCCCTGGGTTGCATTCCATACAATATCTTGAATGGACTCTTTCCAGTGCTTCTGTTTGGAAAGTCGTTGTATGCAAATTCTACTTGTGGCATAATCTAATCCCACTGGTTATGATGCTCAGTGACCAGAATCCTCAACAAGTTTCCCAAACTTCTATTTACCACCTCAGTATTTCCATCTGTCTAAGGATGATAAGCTAAGTTGAAGGATAGATCCATCCCTAACTTCTTCCATAATGTTCTCCAAAAATGACCAACAAATTTTGTGTCTCTGTCCGAGACAATGCTTCTGGGTAGGCCATGAAGTCTCACAAGTTCCTTGAAAAACATATTTGCAACATGTGTTGCATCACTGGTCTTCTGGCATGGGATAAAGTGTGCCATATTTGAAAATCTATCCACCACCACAAATATGAAATCACATTCTCTTTGAGTTCTTTGAATTCCTAACAAAAAATCCATGCTTATCACATCCCAAGGCCTCTCTGGTATTGGCAATGGTTGATACAAGCCAGTGTTCTATCCTTTTCCTTTTGCATGTTGGTAGATTCTACAACTGTTCACAAATTTCATCACTTCTATCCTCATACCTGGCCAATAGTATGAACTTCTCAATTGTGCGAATGTTTTATCATGGCCGAAATGTCCAGCCAATCCTTCATTATGCTTCTCCTTCAAAAGGTTGTCCCTCATTGAACATTTTGATATGCATAATTGATTTCCCTTGAACAACAATCCCTCTTGAATCATATACTCTTCCCAATAGCTCTTATCTCTCAACATAGGATTAGCACATGCTTTGTATGCCTCCTTGAAATCTGGATCATCACTATACATTTCCTTAAGGTGTTCAAACCCCAAGGTCTTCACCTGAAATTCCTGCAGAGTAAAATTTGTTGGCATTCCCAGCAATATGTTTTATGACAAAAGTAAAATTTTGCATAAACTCAGTCCACTTTGCATGCTTTTGATTCAATTTTTCCTATCTGGTTATGAATTGTAAAGCTTGGTTATCGCTATACAAGAAAAATTCATGTGGGACAAGGTAATGTCTCCATTTATTCAAGGCTTGAATTATGGCATAAAATTACTCATCATATGTGGAGTATTTTCTCTTAGACTCATTCAAATTCTCACTTGAATAGGTAACTGGTTTATTATCCTAGCTCAAAATGACTCCAGTTGAAACTCCACTTGCATCACATCTCACTTGAAATGTCTTTTCAAAATTTGGCAAGACTAGAACTGGTCATCCTGTTATCTTCTCCTTCAGTATATTGAAGCTCCTCTCGGCCTCCTCTGTCCATTTAAAAGACTTGTGCTTCTTCTTCACTATATCCATCATTGGTGTAGAAATTCCACCGAAGTCTCTGATGAAATTCCCATAGAAATTTGCTAATATGTGGAAGCTTATTACCTCAAACATGCTTTTTGGTGATGGCCATTCTTTGATTTCTTTCACCTTCTCTAGATCCATCTTCAGTTCATTTGAAGAGATAAAAAAACCCAAGTAAATGAGCTCTGTCTTCATAAAAGAGAATTTCTTCAGATTTATCAGCAATGTCTCCTGTTGTAGTCTCCTCATCTCTAGTGTCAAGTGTCTCAAATGATCCTCTTTAGTCTTGTTAAATATTAGTATATCGTCCATATATACAACTACAAACTTGCCAATGCAATATTTCAATATTTCATTTATCAACCTCATAAAAGTACTCGGGGAATTTTTTAATCCAAATGGCATAACAAGCCACTCATACAAACCTTCATTTGTCTTAAAGGTTGTCTTCCATTCATCACCTTCTCTCATTCTTATTTGGTGATACACACTTTTCAAATCTATCTTAGAAAATAAATTTTCTCCACTTAAATAGTCCCTTAAATCATCCATTCTTGGAAAAGGAAATCTATACCTGATGATGATCTTATTAATGGCTCTTGAGTCTATACACATTCTCCATCCTCCATCTTTCTTTGGACTCAACATAGTTGGTACTCCGCATGGACTCAAGCTCTCCCTGACCAAACCCTTGTCTAACAATTCCTGGACTTGGTTCTTTACCTCCTCATTCTCTCAAGTTGTTAGTTTGTACGCTGCTTTGTTTGGTAGAATTGCTCCTAGTATCAAGTCAATATGATGGCTGATACTTTTGATGGGTGTAAATGAGTTAGGTAGCTCATCCACCACTATGTCAGCAAAATTATCTAACAATTTCCAAATTTCTCCAGGTAAATCATCCATTGAAGTACTTATAAGGACAACTCTAGGTTTCCTCACCACAACAAACTGCATCTTCTATCCTTTCTTTACTTCCTTNAGTTCCTTCCCACTCATGGAAAGTATGCTTGTGTTGGCTTCCTCTTTCACTTTCTTTTCCTCTGTTGGTAGTAACATGTGTCTCCTACCATTCTTCTCCAAGGTGTATGTATTCTTCCTCCCATCATGAATGGCATTCCTGTCAAACTGCCATGGTCTTCCCCAAAAAATATGGCATACATCCATGGGAATTACATTGCATAGAATTTCATCTCTATATCCTCCTATCTTAAATTCAACCAAGCATTGTTTAGTAACCGTTACCTGGTGTCCTTTCTGCAACCATGAGACTTTGTATGGATTTGGGTGTGCAGTTGTCTCCAGCTCCAATTTCTCCACCATCTATTTGAATACTAATTTTCAATGCCCCTACTATTAATCATCACCTTGCATACTTTGTCTTTAGTCTTGCAAGTTGTCCTGAATAGGTTGTTTCTCTACACTAGCTTCTCAACTTCTGCCTCTGGTTTTATGAGAACTTTTCTCAACATCAGGTATGTTCCATCCTCTACTCCTTCTGCTTCAACATTTCTTCTTTATGCTTCTGAAATGTGAGCTTCGCCTTCTCCTTCTTTCTTTCTCTCAAGACATTCCCAAGAATTATGTCCCGCCTTTCCACAGGTGTAACATATCACTTCTCCTCCTCCACCTCTTCCTCTTCCTTTGGAAGAAATTCTTCCAACATCTTGTCTTCATTGAGAACTTCCTCCTCTTTTCAAGTGACAATGTGGCTTATCAGTCTCATCTTTGGATTTATGTGCCTTGTCATGTGAAACTCCCTTTCCTTTGTTTGGGCCCGGGCTTCTACCTCTACCTCGTTGGTTTTTTTTTCTGGTGAACTTCTCCTCCACCTTCAGTGAAAACTAATAAGCAGCCTCCACTGTCCTTATTGATATCATGTTGATCTCATCCCGGATTTCATATCTCAAGCCATTTATATATCTGGAAAATTTTTCTTCATCCTTCTCCCTTTGTCCAATTCTAATCTTCATCTTGTAGAACTCCTTTGTGTATTCTTTAACTATCATACCCTTTTGTCTCATGTTCTGCAGCTTCTTGAAAAGATTGATCTGATAATCTTTGGGCATGAATTTTTCCTTCAGCTTGGCTACCATTCTTTCCCAATTATTTATCTTTTGTTTTCCCTTGCTTCTCCTCTCAACCTGCAGTTCATCCCACCATAGTGTTGCATGTACCTTGAGCCCGGTGACGACATGTCTCACCCTTTTCTCCCCATCGGAATCTTCATGGTCAAAATATTTATCCATGGATCATGCCCAATCTAGTAGCTCTTCAACATCTAAATTTCCTTGATACATTGGGACCTCTATCTTGGCTCTAGATCCCAATCTAACAACTACTCTCAGCAAACGTTCTTCGACAACATTCTCTCCTACATATTATTCGACTTCTACTTTTTCTCTCTCTACATCGCTGATGTCTCCAGTATCAGGTACTCTCCTGTACGCTACCTCCATTTCCTCTAATCTTGCATGAAGTTCTCGCATCTCCCTTTCTACAGCCTGATTGGCTAAAGGTTACTCCACTCACCTCCTCAATGGCATTGTGTTGACTATATCTGACACACAAAGTACAACTTCAAATTATTTTGTCTCCTCTCCTTTGCCTGTTGTCTACAAACAAAACTTTAGCTCTGATACCACTTGATGCAGTGCCCCCACCTCAGCAGGGTCTACTGACCTCCTGATCACTGGATCTTCTCAATCTTCGAGCTAGAACAACTCTTTGATTCCTTGCTGGAATCCTCATGAAATATCCATAGGTCCTCTGTGTAACTCAGCCCACACAAACAAGAACTAGGTGTGAGTTTCCTTCACGTGATCACGGGCTGTGACCATGAGCCTAACCAAAAATACGTTTCATGATTTCATGCATCGGGTCCTTGCATGTGAATCACTCTGATTCTCCCGACCTCTGAAAACTCAAAAGGTGCCTAGCATGTACTAGATCCTCCCTTATCTTCCCTTAATGTGACCTCCAGTCATGACCCAGGTCTCAAATCTCAAGCGCATCAAGATTTCACGTATCGAGAACTCTCGATATGATTAGATCTATGGTCCATGATCTTCCTTCGATCGACGACTATGATCAAGTCATGATTTTGCATTGTGTGACTTTGGAGGTTTTTTCAGCTCTATTCTCCCAATCCCCGATTTCCAGAAATCTGAAATCTACATCCCACTCACATCATATCAATGGTACACAACCCATGTGATCCGATGATTCTTATTTCTCCTTCGCATTTCAGAATTTCGTGTTTCGGGTAGTTGGAAGACTACGCACCTCCGTTCTCTTGATATCTGAGATCATGATGGTGCTATATCGATGGTCCAAATATTTCCTTTGATCAACGGCTATGATCAAGTCGGGATTCGTGTTTCACAACATTGGGAGTCTCCTTACCTCCATTCTCCCGATATCCAAGAACACGATGGTGCAAGATCGACGGTCCATATCTTTCCTTTGATCAACGGCCATGATCAAGTTGGGATTTTGCATTTCACAACTTTGGGAGTCTCCTTAACTCCGTTCTCCTGATATTCAAGATCATGATGGTGCTAGATTTATGGTCCAGATGTTTCTATATCCAACGACTCAAATCAAGTCCCTTCTATACTTAGCCGAATTTCGGATCTGTGCACTCTTTGCAGCAGATTCTTATGCAAGATTTGGTTCTTGCGGGTGATTGTGCATGCCTTGCAGTATTCGCTTTGCACTCCTTGCATAGGGAAAGTTTCATTCTATCTCTTCTGATCTTCAAAATCGAAACAGACTCTGTCAACGCACTCCTTGCGTTCGATGTGCACACCTTCCACTCACTCAACAGAAGAGAAACAATTGAAACTTACACTAACCTTCATCATTTCATCCATTCATAACGAAATTCATTCATTTATGAAAACTTAATAATAGAGAATTGTAAACAGTAACAATACTATGCATTTGAATCAATATTCCTCAGTCATATTCATTCAAAAGTAAATGGCTATAGCTAATATCAAAACAATAACTTAAAACTAAGAAAATTCCTACTAACTTGCAACAACCTCATTTGGGTGTACAAAACCTCTATTTAACTTAGAGGGTCCTTAGGATTCCTCCGACTACTCGTCTACCTCAAAAAAATGAAAACCTAACTGCTATCTAAGTTCAGTTACATTCAAGACTCAGATTGAAACTCCCTGGTCGCTCATGATCATTCCATCTCCAAGCGTTTGATCTTCTTTTGTTCTTCATCAACTCCCCAAAGGATTCGCAGTAACTCTCGGCATTTGAGATTCCGAAATGATTCTCAAGCACTGAACTTTCCTACCACGTGTGCTTGCTGACGACGCTGGTGACGCTCCTTCATCAATTATTAAAGGAGACAATGAAAATTGTTTGAAAGCAAGTAGGGAGCACGAGGTTTCATATGAAATATTACTCTAGAATATGACTGAGATGAAATGGACTAAGAATGTAGGACAAACATATAGTAACACTAAGGAGGAAGGATCTAATGATTAATCTCATAAGAGAAGGGAACAACTAATGTTTAGTGATAAATTAGCATCAATGACTTTAGGAAAATAACAATAATAGTTCTAAAGACAACAGCTTGCAAAAGAAATCAACTAAAAATAAGAAAAAAATATGGAATATAGCTGAATTGAATAGTGAATTAAAAAAATTCATACCACCAAATTTTGATGGGGAAACTGAAGAAGGAGCAGAAGCTTGGCTCTTGAACATGGGGAAATATTTCCAGGTCTATAATTATTCTGGTAATTTAAGGGATATATTAGAAGTATATCAGTTGAATGGGAATGTTGTGATTTGGTGGCAAGAAACAAAGACAATAAACAAAATTAGGAGCAATGAACTCACTTAGAAAGTATTTAAGAAATGATTTAAACATAAATAATTAACTGAAAGGTATTTTGATGAAAAGGGTAAGGATTTTCATGACCTTAAGCTAGGAAAAATGACCATCGAAGATTTTGTTACCAAATTTGTAAATATGATGAGGTACGTACCTTACCTTAGGAAGAGAAATACAAGTTACAAGAGTTCAGTAGTTTCTTGCCTCAAGTATATAAGGATAAAATTGAGTTCCTTAATCCTAAGATGATGGATGAGGTAATAAGACACTCTAAATTGTGCTATACCTAGTTTAAAAAAAGGTCTGAATATACAAAAACATGGCGATATAAGAAAAAAAATAACAAGTTCTATCCTAGAAAGAAACAATTTAAGTACCCATGCAATGCATCTCATAGTGCACCAGTTAAACGTAATTGGTTTAGTGGACAACAACAAAGTGTATCAATTCAAAACAACAACATACCAACTAATTTAGTAAACAAACCAACCAGACCACCATTTAAATGTTGGGGTTGCAAGGAACCTCACTTATATAGATATTTACCTTTGAATAAGAAAAGAAACTTGACCTTGGATAATGTCCAGGAGGCACTAAAAGTTAATGACACGGCAAGATGCAATCAAAAAAGTAATGCGACCTTGGAAAATTGACAGGCTGACCATCGATGTGCCATTGTAGAAGTCGAAGGTAAGATAAATAAAAGATATGTCTCTATTTTAATTGACCCTTGTGTGAATTTAAGATATGTTTCTCATATGGTTGTTGAGTATTGCAAATTGAATAAAGTAAAACATAATAAGTCTTGGTTAGTACAACTAGCCACCAATATTAAATGAGAAGTAGTTGAACTGGTCAAAGATTGTATGATAAAAATAGATGGAATGGAAACAAGTTTGGATTTGAATATATTACCCATGGGATCCTATGATATACTCATAGGGAAACTGTAGTAAATTGTAAAAACAAAACTTTTGATTTCCTAGATGTGTTGAAACAAAATGCTAGAAAGGGTTGTGAAATATATTATGTACACATAAATCAAAGTCTAGACAAGATGGTTGACCTTTTGTTAATTGATGATCCTATATTAACTAAGTTTCAAGATGTATTCCCAAAAGAAATTCTAGGACTACCTCCTAGAAGGGATATAGATTTCACAATATATTTGGTACTATGATCAACACCAATTTCTTATATTCTCCACTCGTTTGGACTCACGAAACTTACTCAAACACTTTGGGCACTTGCTTATAGTCCATGTAGCCTTCAATAATTAGGGCAATATTAACATCCCTTCCAGCTCATCTTTTGTCATCTCCATGATCACTTGTGTTGCTATAAGTAATCACTCGAGTGGATTTCGTGATGATTCTTTTATTGATTATAGCATGCATATTTTTTATTTTCGATGCAATTGACAAAACCTAGACTGATGTGCATTTGATAATATTTTAAGCTTGGAATAGAATATCAAAACTTAGTCCAGCATGCATATCTTGTTTAGATATTTTGAATTCTTGCAAGAATTCATGGAATTGGTGCTCAGGCTCATTAAAGTGGTCTTGGAGCTTCTCCATAAGTTGGATAGTCGAATATGCTTCAATAGTTGTGACATAAGGGTTTTTCAGGTCCATGTTATTGAGTTGTTCAATGAGAGGGTCGGTAACAACTAGCATGTCAAAGAGATGAGTGAACAATCTCAAGGCCTTATTATCCACAACTGAGATCATATCAGACATATTCTATTGATCGACCCACATTGTACTTGTGATATCATTTGTTCTTGTTGTGATATCCAACATTTTAGTGGTGTTCTCCCTAGGAGGCAGTGAAGATAGGTCTTGTTTTTTTTATGCGACCTTTATTTTGGCCATGCAAATATGTTTTGTGACTATAGATACTTTCGATGAGGTTTGAAGATGGGTCCACAGGGTTGATACATAGTCAACCAATTTGGAGAGGGCTTCCACTCGAAATTGACAAATGTAGAGAGACACTTGGACCTACTTAATCAATGTTTGGATTTTTGAGGTGGGTGGATCACTGTGATGTGATCATTGACAAAGGGCGGTGAGCTGTGATTCGAGGTGTTTTAGGTGATATTTTATTTTTGAGGGCTTAAATCCCAGAGGTATGTTGAAAATGTGAGAATAAGTTGTAGGAATATGGGAATACAAGCTATCTATGAGCCCAACAAGGTGTGTGCATCCATTTCGATTTAATATTACTATTGTAATGCTTGATGATCCTGAACCTATTTTTGTAATTTGGTGCATGTCAAATTGTGCGTGGTGATATCTACTTGGTGTTGGAGATACAATATTGTCCTCAGGTGGAAGTGGTTGAAGATGTGCATGCCATTTGACCATGCCTTGCTCGATGTCTTCCTCGATAATACCAAAAGGGAGGAGGGCCATTCTGATTCCTTGATCATCGCTAGGATATATTAATAAATTATGTAAAGTACATTGAAATAAAAGGTAACCATCATACCTCTCCATGAGGCTGTGTTAAATGTGTTCTTGTGAAGTGGTTTCCTAGATGAGTTATCAGTACCATTCTTGAAATAGGTCAGTGTGAAAATATTGAGTGCAATAATCCTTTCTCTCATGTAGTCAAAATAAACAATGAGATTCAAGAGTATGTCAACTTCTAGTAGATCGTTTGAAACCCATAGGATGCTACCAGAGCACCATAGCTAGTAGCAGTAAAATACAATTGTAGTGAAACTCTTCACTAGAATTTTGGTTGTATAAGTAGTCATGAATGAATCCATTTATCACATTTTGATTCCATGACATTTGAATCCTCATGACATATTGTTCATCTATAATGACGACCCTGAATGGGAACTCTTCGTTGGTACAATTGCATAGGATTTTGCAGGCCATGATGTATGTAGCAAAGTGAACTGGTTGGGTGTTGATTTCTGAAATGAGTACTCCACACCTACCATGAAAAGCACTTATGTTTCATAGATTTCCTATTGGGAAACATCCTTAGAAGTTATGGTTTTCTTTGAATCCTTTCCCTAAATCGATAGGCTGGTGACCCAACGGATTGTAGCTTCATTGATGAGATACTTCCCCTATAGCTACAAGTACCCACCAAGTATTCGAGTGAGTAAAAGGTGAATGCACAAAGTGACGATCCCGCTATGTCCAAAGTGAGGAAATTCAATTAGTGGGGGAACGAATGGTTGTCTAATAGTATGGGACCATTCTTGTGTGAGAACTAATGACTTTCCATCTACACTGCGAATGGTGCAGTGATAATTGTGAAGGCCAAGGTGGGGAATTGTTGGGATTCAAGGACATTGTGATCAATGAATTGGAAATATTGTACGCTATTTGTTTCAGAACCGATGAAATTATTATGTTGGGGTAATGTCGATTCTTATGGTTTTTGGTTGGTGTAAATCCGTTATTTATTCCCTCCATGTGGTCTGCTTCACAAGGTTATGGAAATTACATTGCTAGGAATCTCAAAATGCTATGGTTAGGGACAAGGGAAGATTATTATTTTTCATTGTTATGTTACGATGCCCTTTCGACTAATATTGGGGGACTTGTTATAGATAGAGGAAGGTCTATATAGATCAGGTTAGTATTAATGGAGAAAATGGAACGTTACCAAGTGAGTACTGCAAGACAACTAGGTTGTGTGTCGAGAGTATCCACCACTGACTTTCGGCCTATGTAATTGTACTGTATTTGGACCATCCCATCACCTTTTTAGATGATTAGATGTTGTGTGAGTTGGTATACTTTTGTGATCTCGTAACCATATATATTTGTAGATAGTAAATGGTAGTGTATGACCAATTTTACTGCCGCATGTATGGGTGCTTTGGAAATTCCATATCATCTATTGTTGGTGGCTTGATGAATGATATTTTTTGCAGGTATAATATAATGGGTATGTCATCGTCTTGGTGTGTGAGATTCTTGGGATCCTAGGGCCTAATGTGTGATAGGGACATCTCCATAAATTTTCGTATGTGAGTCATTTTGGGGCACCACACAATTTTATTGTGCCTACCTGTACAGGTGTTTATCAACTACAGAAGTGAAAAAACTCGAGGTAGGAAACAATGTCTCTTCACCCATATCCATCCTACACATTTTATATCTCATGTATCTCTTACTATGTGATTGTTTCATACTTAATATGTTTCCTCAATGGGTTTAGCGATGATAGGAAGATCCAAATATATTTATTTCAGTAGGGATGTTGTAGCATAATACCTCCCCTACCCCTTTGATTTCTAGGGATGTGGGATGGAATCCCCAAGTTCTAGGATAGTGACCTTCTTTTAACACTTTACTTTTGGATTTGGTAAATATCCATGTCATGTTGGATACAAATGCATGGATATCCACTATTATTCACATGAACAAATATATCTATGAGTGTCCATCTCAGGTCGAAACAATTCCCACATGGATGGTGCAATAGTTGTCCATTCACAATAAGGTTCTTGATGTGTATTCCACCAGTGCATAAGAATTCCTATGAGTAATATATCAAGTGCACTATCCCTTTCATGCTCAATAATGTGTTATATCAATGAAATAAATGTGTCCATCTGCTCAGATCCATTGTACCAATATGATCGAAATTCCTCTATGTGCTCCTCTCCAGATATATGTGTGCACCTCCTTGTTGATACTTCATATAACTTGTTTTTCCATTGATCCATGGTGTCCTCAGAATCTATGTCATAAGACTTGACACTTCTTGAGATTAACTATCCATCATCGGTGGGGTTGGTGTCGTCTTCCTTGTGCCCTTTGATCTTATAAATATTTTCAATGATTGAGCTCTATGCATCCTCATCCACTAGGTCATTATACATGTCACCTTCATATGGATCTAGTGTTGTGACCATGCATAAGGTGTCTGATTCAAATGATATATGCCACTTTTTCAAGTTAAACACCTTGTTATTATCAAAGGCCCAATAAATGCCAAGTAATGTATCATATGGATCAAACTCATCCATAATATCTATGACTTCAAATTAAACCTTTGGTTTTACTCCTTCTATGTTCACTTCCATTTTGTCCAATTGGCCTATTTGATATATCTTGTATTGATTAGCCAAATGGAGTTGGATGGGCGTCCAAACAAAATTTGGTTTACCCATTACCCACCTCCCAATATTTCTTCATAAAAATATTCATGTCAGAACCCAAATACAACATGCCTCCATTCATGTCATAACTACAAAGTTCTGGCATCATCATAAATTCTCAGCCAGTGTACTTTTTCTTACTGACCTAGCATACATACCTCTCTAGAAGCAGAGTTGATATTAAATCCTCCACTCCTTGTTTCCTCATGCAAGTAGCTAACATCTGTGTCAACTTACTTGAAACTTCTGGATCATTTACTGGTTGTAAACAACAACACTAGAAACAACTTACTTGGTCTTCAAATTCTTCCTTGCAAACGAGTTCATGCAATATTTTTGTGCATGAATCACAATGAGATTCATCCAATTGTTTTCCTTCATATGCATTCTACTTGAGTAGAATGTCACAACTCAATCTTTCTATGATATGATTCTATCGAGAGTTGTGTTGCACACTAGATTCCTTCTCACATGAGATCTTCCTCCAAAAATCTTTGTGTCGCGAGATGTAATTCCTCAAGGGTGCGAGATTCTTCTAGTTACCTCTACATCAAACATTGTACTTATTCACAGATTTGAGATTCCTCCATATACCTTTGTGTATCTCATTTCACTTCTTCTTGGAACCTTTCCTCCTCAAGCAACCTATGAGTCACACGCTACATCTCCTTGTGTGCTTTATGTGCATTATGAAGGAACTTTTTCCATTAGGAAACATCAAACCTTGGAGGTAGATGAGTTTCCTTCCTTATATTTACATCTAGTTTTTGACATAAGACTTCACCATGCTCAAAGTATTATCCTATATTTTCTCCTCCTCCAGTGACCACATAGAAATCAACTTCCTAATTCTTCTTCCTATTCTTGCATCACTCTACATGCACCACATTAAAATTGGTATTTTTGTCTTCCCTCTTTTTCAATAATTTAGGACACTATTTGGTGACATGCTCGAGTCCATAGAAGTATGCACAAAGCACACATGGTTTGGTACAAAATCATGATACATGACCAATCTCACCACAATTTAAACATGTGGGAGGCATACCTCCTCCTCCATCATATTCTCTCCTACGACCATGCCCATATCCAGCTTGGGGACCTCCTTGGTATCTACCTCTTTCTGCTCTACCACACTCACTACACTTTTGGTCTTCATGGACTATCTTTCATCGACTAGAGTGAGTGGTAGTTATTAACATAATTCTTGATGGATTTATAGATCAAGTAGAATGGGCTATGGGTTGTTTTCTGGTAATTCTACAAAGTTGGGATGCAGGGTGGAACATGGACCTAGTGTTTTCATATTTCACACCATTTTGTATGCCCAAATGGAAATAGACTGGGTGCACATGTTTCCATATAATTTTGAAATACAGTACATTCATCTATGTGATGCCCTTCCAAGTGGCATGTGGTAAACCATATATTGTCTCACATGATCTTGTTCTTAGCCATATCTCACAATTGCATCATCAGGTGGGACAATTGTGACAACACCTATGTCAAACATGTTGAGATCTCCACCCCTCCTAGAGTATCCTCCAGGTGCATCGAAATTTCAATTTATTCTTCTTGAGTCAGCAACTTCTACTGGGAAAGTGGAACTCAGATATGGGTAAGTAACATTGCAATAAACCATTCCCTATGTTGAACATAATAGATTTGGAACACCAACTTATCTAATAATATATTCAATAATTGGTCATAATCCCAGATAATTTCTCCTTCCTTCTTCTTCATCTCCTTTATCTCTGCCATACATTGGGATTCAAACTTGGGATTCTTGAAATCCCTAAGAATATTTTGCTTAATATCTACAAGGGACCTCATCTGTATTGCTAGGGTCATAGCCTTATAGTTCATATACCATGGAAAGGCTATGTCCATAAACGTGATCTCTAGTTGTACGGTTTGGGCTACTTCATTTTTGATTATCTTCACAAGATAGATTGATTCACATGTAAACCAATGTTTCTATGAATCATCCTTACCCATTCCATGGAATACAGGTAGTCTTAGGGTG